>JANAVB010003400.1:49060094-49224314 GCA_029216955.1 Iris pallida | reverse complement strand
CCCCATATCGGTCCTGTGTGCCTGCATCCCCCTACCGGGCCACATGCCCCCTGCAGCTTCGGACATGTGCCCCACCCCTATAGGGCTGAGCCCACATGTTTTTAAACTTTCAAAAAATTCGTTTTTCGAAATTTCGATTTTTTAGCTCTACATACTTTTGTATTCCTACTTGTCTACCAGGACCATTTTATGTTTTTGGTTCCTGGCACCTGTAATGCTCTTTTTGAGCCACCTCTACTTTTTTAATAAATGGTTTTAATATATATATATATATATATATATATATAATATATAATATATATAGATATATATATATATATATATATGTCAAAAAAAACGATTGTAATTTCTCACGAGATTTCTAAAATCTCCTGAGAAGTCGAATGCAAATGAACCCGACCCCCCTTCCCTACATTAAAATTTCGTCGAAGATTTGAAGGATTCAAATCTTTAGCAATTTCTGAATCCTCTTGATACAATCCAATCCCCCTCACGAACCTCTCCAAAACCCTCGGATACGCAAATAAGACGGATTGGAATTGATCAAAAATAGGTGTTTAAACCTCATAATCTATATATATATCTATATATATATATATATATATATATATATATATATATATACTCGCTCGGAAGTTAGGGTTCTCCATAAAATACTCCGTCGATCGAGCATCCCAACTCGATTCCTTCGAGCTAAGCATCCCTGACATTCCCGCGCCTCTACCAATCCGCCTGCACACGCCCACGGATCATCGGAGCACCGCCGTTCTAGCCAAACCCGACCGAAATAGGAGCTCGCCCTATTTTCAACTACAGCGAGGTACTCCTTTTCCCATTCTATTTCCTGGTTGCATACTCATCATTTCTAGTTTCTTAAACTCCTATAGATGGTATAACCCTCTAGAAACCACAGCAAATAGAAATTTAAGATAGCTCGGGAATCGCTCGAGAAATTGAGTTGAAACTCGACCAAAACTGTTTCAAAAACTGCTTACAGGCAGCCCAAGTGCTTTTGTTTACGGACAAATTCTAGTGAACCCAGTAACTAACTAGAAAATCTAATTAACAGAACTCTAGACAATATATAGGAGAGTAATTCATTAAAGGTAGAATTATTTTCCATACATTATGCAGATAGTTATTTGATTATTAACATGCATGAAAAACTGTTTCGAAAACTGTAAAATTTAGAAAACTTGGCCTGTTACGACGTGCGGACAAACAAACCGGGCGACATGGTCACAAACCATCAGCATCGAAAGGCGCATATGGATGATGTCGACATGTGGGAACTGACGGAACTCGATTTAGTGGTGTGCACGCGACGAAATCAATACATATCCGTCAAGATACCCCATATCGACCATTTTACAAATTAGTCCCTAACTTTGTGTACAGTCATCGGTTCGAGATGAAACTTGGGGCAATAGGGCCGTATCGATTTTCTGGTTCTGTATGCCAAGTTTGGTCCAATTTTGAGAAGGTCGGCTGGAACGTCTTTTGGCGGGTCCACGACCCGATCCAACGGGCGAATCTGTGCACGGCCCACCGTAATCCAATTTTGGACATACGGTTGGCTTCGTCTTCTCAAATCGGACTCGTAGACATATAGTTTGACGACTTTAGAAACTGTAGGTACTGGTACGCTTTTTTGTGCAAAATGGGTCCAACGACGGACATCGTTTTGACCCGAAATTATGATTTTACTCCTGCATCCAGAATTGCACTTTTGGGCAGGCGTTTCATGACATCTTTTCCACTAAGAACCTTCTTGATGTTTGTTTCACCATCCGGAGTCGTTTGCGGATTGTGACTTTCATTTGCTGACGATTGTGACTGTTGTACTTACCATTTTTGTACCACCAGACAAGATACCTTGCCATTATACTCTGTGATTATTATCATTTATTTTCTGTCGTTTATTTTAGTTTATTAATATATTTTGCCTGTTTCTATCACTTGCGCATCCAAGCCATGCTTGGGTGCAAGCAACTGTATTAGTCGTTTTATTTGTTAATTTTATTTTACTACATAGACTTAGCTCTATTGACTGCCCACTGATGATGAGGTATTGGTATATCTCATCTGGCCTTGAAACATGGTTACCACGCATTGTGAGTCACATGTATGACACATACTCACGTAGTCGGCTGGCCACCGATACATATGAGACGTGTAACGGTTAGGAGTGGCTGCCAATAGAATTGCATGTTAGTGGACTTGGCGGTTACTAGAGGTTCATATGATTCATGGAGATGATCCTACTGGACATTGGGTGGGGAGAACAATACCTTAACGTATGGTCCACTATTATACTTTCCCTTATAACCTGGAAGCTCCGCTGGAGATACGGGTATGCTTATCCCCTCAGGTTGGCCACTGATGTTCTTGAACGTTATGCACTTTATCACTGGTGCCCAAAAGGGGACTATACCGGATCCTATTATTAGCCAGAAGTGCCCATGCGTTAAAGGCTTGTTCTTAACAAACATGATCACAGTAGAACAGTTAGGCACCCGATTGCATGCATCACTTTATTTTATTTATACATCACAGTTTATTCGGCATGTTGTTTTCTTGTATCTTGTTACGTCCCTCTGAGGACCTGGTGATCTCTCCAGGCTTAGAAGATTTCCCACAGGAGTACGGTACGACATTGGATCCATCTTCGTGGACGACGATGCGTTCCCTTCTGACATCTAGCTCTTATTCCTTACTTGAGACTATGTAATAGACACCATATTATTTCCTTTCTTTCTATTTTGAGGAGGTCAGACTCCGTTTATTTGAGACATTCTCATAGCTGTTTGGTGTGGTGTGTCCACCCGGCTATATCATTTGACTTCTTTATTTATATCCCATCTGGACTTCTGAGATCTTCTGTATTGTGCTTTGGATGAGATGTAGTATATTATGTTCTGGCCTGTGATTTTATTTATTTATAGCTTATATATATGTACGAGGATTCCATATATTGGAGTATTCTTCATATGTATGCAGCTGGCATGTCTACGTACTTAGTCCTACGTATTTTGGGACTGGAGCATTACGTGTTTTTGTGGTAGCCCATGCAGGTCAGAAATTATTGTTAGGTTACATGACTATGCCCAATAAGCCTGCATACAGGAATAAGAATAGTATCTCATCCACTATTGACTATCTTCTTTTGACTTCAAATTTTCTAACTCTCCTTGATTGCTTGAATTGCCTCATGTTTTAATCTTCCTAACTTTACCTTAATTCGTGCTAGTGATATGAATTTACGAAGTAGATGCACCCTTACCTTGGTCCCCAGAGCTGGTGATACGGCTACCCAAGAGGAGCAGAATCCTCCGATGACCCCGGTGATACTGTATCAGCCAGGACAACAGTAGGCTACCATGACCCCATCGACGGTGTACCAGGAGACTCAAGCACCCCCAGCCAATCATACTGGGCAGACCACTGCAGTACCCCTAGGAGGGAATGTGCCCTCTACCACACCACTTCAACCAAGTCATGTGACTCAATCAGATCAAAGAACCCCACCTACGCAGCAGTACCCTCAAGATGTGGGACCCCAGACAGAACAATTTGACCAGCAGACCCCAGCTTTTTAGCAAGAATATACGCCACCTCCTCCTCAGTCCCCACCATCGATGCCAGTTCCATACTATAACGAGGCTTCAGTAGCAAGGTTCTTGCTAAGGTAATTGCAAGTACATTAACAACAGAATAAGTTTACAAGAAGTAGTATATCCGTAGCCCTAAACAGTACCCTATCTACCCCGTCGGCCTTAGTACCAACTATAGTGACTCAGAGAAGGCCGAATAGACCTCCTGAAGCACGACAACAACACCCTAGAGCATTACCAAATCCAGATAAGGAGCAACAACAGACACAGAGACGCCATACTCTAGTAGTTACACCAACTAGTGTGACCCAGGACAGACCTATCCGATGGCCCATGGCATAGCACAGCAAAGGCCCACACCCTATCAGAAGCCCACCTGCAACTATTGTGGTAAGCTGGGACACATCCTGAACAATTTTCGAACTCGACTTGGACTATGCTTAAGATGTGGGTCATGACGGCACAAAATAAAAGATTATCCCGAACAGTAGGCCATATTCAGCGGGTGATAAGACTTATGACACCAGCAACAGGAGTACCTCGTCTACCATTACCTTTGCAGTTTGTGCAGTATAATAGGGCCAGAGCGCAGGGGCCCGGTCAGGAGCACGGACAGGCTTTTCACTAGCAGTAGAGGATGCGGAATCCCAGAGGGAAATCATAGCAGGTATAGTTTTAGCATGTTTTCTGCTATTATGATTTTGACACAAGAACATACCCTGACTATTTAGTCATTAACTTAGCCAAGTACATCACGAGTTAGTTACCCTTTCCCAAAACCTAGATCCATCATCATTACTTCTAAAGTTGATGAATACGAATGATTGGGGAGAATTCTCTGATATGCAGTGACCTCGGTACTAGCCTACTATCCTTCTTAAGAACCATATTATTGTTTGGAGTATACCTAATTATTTCTCATCTTGACTTCCATAAACCCTTAGTATTTTTTTAAGTATTCTATAAATCAAACCATGACCAAATTTCTTTCACCTTCAGATTTTCCCATAGCCTTTACATTCGTGGTTATGTGAATATTCTCACCTTTCGAATAGGGATACAGTTGATTATGTTCACCACTATTCTTAGAATTGTCTAAAACTCTTATCTGTTAACTCCTTGAGTAATCCTCTCGTTCCTTTCATTATACTAAAAAATATTCCATGGGTTGGTCCGAGGAAAGGTTTGAGAAATTATATTTATCCTTGTATTTCGGTGTGAAAGTTTTTGCAGCTAGAGAAATACTGGCGAGACAGGACTTTAGATAACGACATTATGGCTACCTATGTTTCTTGAATTCTACTTGAACCATATCCTATGTATGTTGGTTCATTCTCCTCAATTTTGTAAAAAAGGTAAATTTGAAAAAATTTCATAGATTTGACCGAAGATAAGTTTAAGAACCAATATGGACTGGTATGGCAGACACACACTGCAGCCATCCGTTAAAATATGAATTCGGAAGTTTTATAGCCAGATGTGTGCTGGCGGGGCAAACTTCGAATAACGTTATTACAGAGGTATGTGGTTCTCTGATTCTATTCGTACTACATCCTGTGCATCCCGTATGGCTTCATATCATTTTTGAAAATATATAAATTATTACCTGTTTACTTGACCCCAACCATGATTGATGATTTGATCAACCTAGCCGTAGTACTAGCTAAAATAATCCGGTGCAGGTCGGTTAGACGATTTTTAGAACCTCGGTAACAATAAGGAACCATCACATAGACAATCATCCAGAGAGTAGGAACACAACAAGCATTATCCAGATACCCCACTTATGGTTAAGACACTATTTGACAATAGTGCAACACCCTTAATGATTTAGTGATCCTGCTTAATGTAGTTTTTTCGAATTACTTGAATTTATTATTTAGCGGTATTAGTGTGAAGTGCCACCTTTGACACCATTAATAGCCTTATAGCCATAGGCGAGTAAGTTTGTTATGAGCAGGAACCTAAGGACTTAGTCGTTGAAGGTAATCCTTGACAGACCATAGAAGTTGTTGCTACTGACTATAGTCTTGCGTAGGCCATAAGAAGAGTTAAACATGTTACCCTTAGTTCGTGTGTCATTAGTGTAAAACCACAAATTGGGAGCACAAGAATGACCTATACTACCATTTCCTTCAATTGCTCAAAATTACAATACCGACTCCGTACTTGACTATTCTCCCGTATTGCATATCGTGCCATTTTGTCTTGCGGTTATTCCAGAAGCATGATACAAAGATCGCGACCTTGATTCTACAAATTTATTTTATGATAGTATTGTGTCTTTGTTTAATTTAGAGAAAAGGAAATTCGGGATAGTATAGATTGAAAGCCCCTCTAAATTTTAGGATTTACTAGCATTACTGATTGATTAAGATAAATTGTTTCCCACTAGAATGATAATTAGTGCATCATGAACACCCATTTTCTATTTAGATCATTTGGTGTTCCCTACTGTGACGTTGATATCCGGAGTGCAATATTAGCTGTTACCTTTCGAAAAATTTCATATGCAAGATCTAAACGAGTCCACCTTCATTAGGTATATCAAGCCCCACCCAAACATGTCCCCTTGTACTTTATTTTCGTGATACGACTTTTGGGTCATAAAGGCCAACTATAACACTTACCGTAATACCGATGTACTTTTCTACTTTAATTAGAGACCTAACCTCGACTCGATTCTTTCGACCCGATATATGGTTAAGATCTACTCGAAGCCCACTATGCATATGCCACTAGTATGCCACTCGATTGAGTCCCCTTATACCACTTATACACAAAAGTCACAAAAGGCACATTTTACAGACTTACGACACCTATCTAACAGATCCAACTCGAAACTAGCCCAACCACTCGAGCTAGAACCTATTTTAGGCTACCCTAAACTAGTAGGGATGGTATAGATTGATTCTACGAGATTTTTTCCTGCCGATATAGATTAAATGCAAGATTGATTCATTCAATATGAAATCCATCTGTACCTTTTATCCCAGTTATATTTCGACCAATAAAATTTCTACTGTTTGTTAGGATATGACTATATATAAGCAATGTTAATCGGTAAAAAAAAGAAAAAATTTATAGTATCATTAACTGAGAACACCAAAGGGATACCTTGATCCTTAGAGTTCGTGACTATGGTTAGAATTGCCCAATATTCTCGTGCCACTCTTTAGAAATTTTCTTTCTCAGAAGTCTTGCAACAATGATTCTCACAGTTAGCCAACTTCTATAAGTTGGGTAGAGCCTTGAACCAAGAATACTTTATAAAAAATGGAGCCAAACGTGGTTTCTCTTTCTATATAAACTACCCTTATTTGTTCGAAAACCAAGGTACGACTTCCACATATTAGCTTCCCTTCAATCGCATTGTATTACATACCCTCCCCCCGTCGTTAGTTTAATTTCGACAACAAAAATTTTATAAGTTGGGTAGGATATAAACCGCCTAAATTTTTATGATTTTATTAATTTAATTTATATTTTATAGCATTTTTCAAAATTATTAAATAGCAAATGATGTTTAAAGGAGTAATTTCAATACAAAATATTTTAATATATATATATATATATATATATATATATATATATATATATATATATATATATATATGTGTGTGTGTGTGTGTGTGTGTGTGTGTGTGTGTGTGTGTGTGTGTGTGTGTGTGTGTGTGTTACCTTTTATATGCTAGTATTTTCACTTTAGAAATACCCTAGCATGTATTATATTTTTGTAATAAAATGTAGCTACATATGTATATATGAGACCTATAGTGTATATAAAAATGTATCATTTATTATGATAATTTTGTACTAATATATATATATATTTGTACTAATATATATATATATATATATATGGAGAATACTAGCTTTATTGATGTATAAGGTGCAAAATGCCGAAGCTTATACAAGTAAGCGCGCCGAGCGCTTCAAATGTCAACAAAATTAAAGGCCGAGGAGGCCAGGGGCCGGACTCGCTTGCTGGGTCGTTCCTGGATCTAGCATAGCGACCTCCAGGGGCTATCAAAGGGGTGGTGGCAGCTCCTACCGACTTCGGAGATCTGCTTGAGGACCTCCCTATACAAGGCATTATAGTTGTACGTCCGCCCATCGTACCTGAATTTGTTTCGATTCTTCCACATGACCCAAATACCCGTGACTGCGACGATCTGATGCCCGTGAGACCTACCCCAAATGGCGAGTTGATCGTTGAAGCCGCCGGCCGGATGAGTAAGGTTGCAATTGCTAGACAGGTTGGTCCAAATCTGCACAGTGAGGTCCCCGGAGAGCAGGATGTGTTTTGCAGTTTTGGATTTGTGGGTTGTTCAACAGTGACATCTAGAGGCGAGGTTAAAGCCAATGGTTGTAAGGGCGTCGTCGGTGGGGTGCTTTCTGTGCTGTGCTTTCTAAATCAAAATCAACCATTTATGGGGTCTGCAGGATTGGTAGAAGGGGTCGGTGAAAGGGGCCGACATGTCGATACCTCTGGCCATGGTCCTGGCGGAGGCCAACGAGAACACACTGCTGGAATTGTGGGACCATTAAAGAGTGTCGGGGTTATCGTCGAGCTAAATATTGGCGGCTGTAAGACTGTTGACCGCCCCAGGCCCCAGCCAGTGTGCCACTCTGTCCCATTTCCAACCAGAGTTGTTATCCTATATGTCTCGGATCGAGCAGTTGTGGGGGGCGGTCGAGGTAAAAAGAAGGATGGCATCTCCAAGCCACCGTTCGTGGCTCATCGATGAGCATCCAATTCCAAGTGCAGGAGGATGAGGGGTTCGGCGAGGTGAAGGCTGAGAAGGATGCATCTCCAGGTTGTAGAGAATCTGGTGTTGGCAACGACAATCGAAAGGTGGAAGTATCGAAATTGTCTGGCCTTCATGAAGCGATTCCAGAGTGAGTTTCCCGAGCAGTGTTTACACCATAGCTTTAAGGAGAAGGCGTAAACGATGTGATGTTATCTGTCGAACTCTAACCCTCCCTGGTCTGTCAGCTTAGCCATCGAGTCCTAACTGGCCCAGTGGTGCTTGTCCTTGCCATCTATGTGCCCCCAAAAGAAGTTGGAGAAGAGCGGTTCTAATGAGGACAACACCTTCTTAGGGGGTGAGCAGACAACAATGTTGTAGATAGGGATGGAGGAGAGGACGTACTTGATGAGGATCATCTTATCTCCCGGAGAGAGGGTTGCGTTATGCCAACCCTCAATTTTTTTTCTGATTCTGCTCATAAGGCTGTCGAAGATGCCCAAACTCGATTTCCCGTACATGAGCGGGCAACCCAAGTAGTTGAACAACGGATATGCGATTGAAAAGGAGGTCAGGTTAGAGAGAGTAGCTGAGTGGGTCCTGTCTACTTTGTGATGGGTGTAGATGACATTTTTAGAGGTGTTGACTCGTTGACCCGAGCATCTGGTGTATCTCTCAAATGTACTGCAGACAACCTCCACAGAACCGATGTCTCCGGAGGAGAAAATGAGGATGTCGTCGGCGTAGGCTAGGTGAGTGATTATGGGACACCCGGTGGTGGTGTAGAAGTGGTGGAAACCGGGAGTGCTTGGCAAAAAGTTGAGGTTTCTGCTGAGCATCTCGGCTGCGATGATGAAGATGGTGGAGGAAAGGGGGTCACCCTGTCTAACGTCGCGACTGGATTTGAAGAAGCCCTTCGCTTGCCCGTTGATGACAGTCGAGAACCAAGAGTTGCTAATGGATCGGAAGATGATGTCGATCAAAGGCTCAGAGAAGTCGAAAGCGCTGAATACCCAGATCATGAATTGCTAGTCCAGACGGTCATAGGCTTTCTCTATGTCCAGTTTGATGGCCACGTTCCCACTCCTGATGAGAATTTTAAGCAAGTGATCATTTCCTGCGCTAGGAGGATTTTGTCAGTGATGTTTCGCCCGGTGACGAAGTCACTTTGTTCCTCAGAGATGATCTTGGGAAGGAGAGGGGACATGCGACTAGCAATGATTTTTGAGATGACTTTATTGGCGAAGGTGCATAAGCTGATTGGGCAGAAATCTCTGAAGGTCTTTGGGTTGTCTATTTTTGGTATGAGGACGAGGTTAGCGCAGTAAATAGAACTGGGGTACTTTGCCCCCTGGAAAAAGGCAATCGCCGCCTCGTAGAAGTCGTATTCGATGATATCCTAACAGGCCGGAAGAAGACGCAGGAGAAGCCATCAGGCCAGGGAGTGCTGTGTTCAATAAGAGCCCAGACAGCGGATCTGACTTCTTCCGCGGGGGGGAGGGGGGGATAAGGAGCAGCTCGTTCTCCAGATCATTGATCAAGCTGGGGATCTTGGCGAGAAGGTCCACATCCTTGACGATGACTTCTTTGGTTAAAAGTTTGGAGTAGAAGTTCGCGGCAGCAGGTTGGATGACTCGTTGATCCTTGATTACCAAGCCGTTTTCATCGGTGATTTGGTGAAGATGCAGCTGACGTCTGCGGCCATTTATGCAGGAATGAAAGAAGCTTGAGTTCTTGTCTCCCTCGGTGTCCCAGGTGAGTCTGGCTTTCTGTTTCCAGAATTCAGTTTTCACCTTAATCCGGGATTTCAGGAGCACTCTGGTGAGGTTGAGCACTGTGCGGGTCCCTGACGATCGGTCTGTGGGGTACTGAGACTCAGCACGGGTGACGTCGTCTTCCGCTTCTCTAATGGCCTGGAAAATGTTGCCAAAGGCGCTCCTGCTCTACGACACTAAGGCTCTCCTAGTAGCCTTGAGTTTGTCTGCCACTCGAATAAGGGGGTCGGGATCGTTAGTGGATCTCCAAGCCGAGGTGACAATGCTTCAGAATTGAGGGTATGTTGCCAAAAGTCTAAGAACCTGAAGCGTTTTGATGCTGTTGGAGTTGTTATTAATCTCAATCAGGAGGGGGGAGTGGTCCGACTCGGTGGTGTTCAGGTGGGATGGGGTGGAGATAACTTCCATGTCAGACCAACGATTGTTGAACAAGACACGGTCCAGGCGAGAGTATTGTCGGCGATCGCCTTCCTGTATGTTGCACCAGGTGACGGCATTACCAGAAAAAGGGAGAGGTGTCATGTGGGCGTTGAAGATGAAGTTGTTGAAGTCGTCTGGGCGGAGGACGACCCCCGGGCATCTCTTCTCTGTTCGAGATCGTGTTGAAATCTCCAATGCAGATCCACAAAAGAATATTGAGTTGGAGGTGGATGTCCATCAAAGTGTCCCAGAGAAGCTTGCGCTCTGGGATGTCGCAGCTACCATGGATAGCTGAAAGAAGCCAGTGGGACATGAGAGTGGGATGCTCCATCCAGCAGGATAATGCAAGACTAGAATCATGGATGATTCCAAACTGGATTTCGGAGCCGAAAAGGATCCAAATGTCGTTACACCCAGCAACGCCGGACGGGAAGCCGAGCTGGTGGATGGATTTGAGTCCTTTTTGAGGGATTTTGGGTTCGATGATGATTAGGATGTCAATTCGATGGATTTTTATGAGGCTTTTGATTCTCTTTTGAGTGGGTTTATTGGCTAGCCCTCTCATATTCCACGCGAGGGTGTTTAACATTGGGCTGGGGGTGAGGGTAGGGGGTTGTTGAGTTTTACGGCCAACCGTGTGGTCATGACCAAGGACTCTAGGTTGGGTTTTTTTTCTTACGATAGGAGTTTTTTTGGGGATCCCCGAGTCTGAACAGTGGGATCATCCGCCGTATCTGTCAGCCTTTGCGTGTTAGTTTCTGTGTGTTCTGACTAGGTGAATGCCGCCTTTGCCTCTGCGTCAGCAAGCGCGTAGAGAAGGTTGTGAGGGTCCAGGAATCCTGCTTCTTTGGATTGCGTGATCCTAAGTATCGCTGCTGGGCCGAAGATAGCCAGATCGCCTAAGGTGGGGCTGCTGGGGTTGATGAGTGAGATTACCACGCTCAGAGGGGTGACCGTGGTCTGTTGCTGCTCCCGGTCGCTGTTGGGGGGAAGTACGACTCTTTGGGAGTGTGGTGGTCTTCTCACACTCCGTTTGAGGGGGCGTTAGTGCCAGGTTTTCTTCAGTTGAGGTTGATAGTGTGCTGAACCTGTTGTTGAGGGGAATGTGTGGGGGCTAGTAGGTAATAATATTAGTGCATGACGGTGGGGAGTCGTCGGGATCAAGATGGGTGTCGCTGTCTTCGAAGCGGGTATGAGTGTTGGGAAGGGAGAGGATAGGTGCTTTGTGGGTAGTGATGTCCACCTTCGAGGCTTGCGGCTTTCTGGGTACTTTTTTCTTGAGCTCTGGGTGAGCTCTGAAGCAGTGTTGTATGGTGTGGCCTCTCATCTGACAGTGCTTGTAATAGATAATGTTGTTGTCGTACACCAGCGTCTGTGATATTATCTGTCCCCCGAGTTCCAGAAGAATTTGGGTTGGAGGGTTCTGTGGATAGATCGAGTTCCACGTAAATCTTCGCGTAGTTCCCCTTGGATAGATTGCGGGTTTCTTCAGCGATAGCTACGAGGGACCCAAAGGAGCTGACGATCCTCTTTAGCAAAGCCGAGGCAAAGCAGACAAAAGAAAGGTTGGGGAGGGTGATCCACGCTGAGATAATCGGAGAGTCGACTTTGGGGCTGAAGCCGGGGGACCATTTGATGATTTTGACTCCGTGGCCGTCAATGCTGGCGGTGCCTTTTCCCCAAACTTTAATGTAATCTTGGTCGGAAGAGAGGTGAAGGAACATGTGTTTGGGGTCAGAGGGTGCAACCTTGTAAGCTGAGGAGAGGCCCCACCCGGCGATGGCTTCCCGGGCTTTCTCGATCTTCGGACAGCCCGAGGAGAATTTAAGCACGGAAGTCTTAGCAAAGGTGCAAGAGAGGGAGGCAATCTCAGCAGTGGAGAAAGGAACACATAAAGAGTAGCCGTCGCTTGGGGGTGGGAACTCGATGTCAGGGAGTTCGATGTTCTCAGCTGGGAGAGGCCGTAGTGTCCCGCGGTTCGGACGTAGGATTGATGCATAGGAGGGGCCTTTAGAGGGGGTCATTGCGGGAGCGCGGAGGGTTGGTGGGAGCTGTCCCTGGGCCGGAGGAGGGTTAGGGGAGAGGGCAGGTGTAACCTCACCTTTTCAAATTGGTAATTTTCATAACATAAAAAAATTGTTTTATAATTATTAATTTTAGTTTAACTAAGTAGATTGGGCTTAATTTTTTTTTATCAAATTTTCCATTATGGACAGTCCATGGACTGTCCTGGTACCCAAGGCCCATTAGGTGTTGATATCAATTCACTTTTAATTTCTTCTTCTCTTCTTTATTATTTCTTCCTAAAGGAAGAACAGGAATTTGAAATTCAATTCCTTTCCAACTGAAATTGTAGCTGAGCCATGTACTCAAACAAATGCTACTGTAGCTACCCCTCATTTTCCCGCCATTAGAATCTCCAACTGCCTATAAAATTGACCCTTCTCTGTATTCTTTCCTACAACTCACAAATTTCTGAACTCTCCTCAAATTTTTCTTCTTCACAAAATTCCTAAACTCTAACCCTAAGTTTTGGGAGAATTTATGATGGCGATGCTGGCGATCAGCTTCTCGAGCGACGAGCAGACGAGTCGCGACGACGACTGAGGCTCTCCAGGTGCAGCAACCGATCTCCTTCCTCCGACGATCCACTCCAGAAAGTCTCGATCAGCCCTTTGCATCAATCAGTGCGGATCGAATCTGAAGCAGAGGTGAGTCCCATTTGATCGACTCATCATCCTTTAATTTCAAATTGGATCAATTTGAGGTTCTGATCTGAATTCTTAGATCAAGCTATTTTGATCGATCGAAGAAATCACGAACAGTCGAGGTTTCGATTTCAACTCAATCGATCAGTGATCCGAAAATTTCCATTCGTCGGTATGTTCTTATTTCTTAGCGTTGAGTTTGTTAGAATCAATTCTTGGTATTCTTGTTGATTTGAGTTGTTCATCAGTGGATGGGAATCAACTGGGATCTTATGGATCTACTAGAAGTTTTTCTAATCCTCAATTGATTGGTGCGTGGATCTGGAAATTATGGATCTAGCTCGAAATTCTTGTGTTACAACTTGAGTATTGAGGGATAATCCATTCTTGAAATCTTGATTTGTCCTTGACAGCGGCTAGGGAGTTGAATTGTGTTGAAGTCCTGGTTCAATTGACAGAGTGATTCGGGATTGCTATTTTTAGGTAGTCACGGATTTTTCCTTCTAATTTTGCATTTTAGTGAAGTATCCGATAAATCATTGTATCAAGATGAGATTGTTCTGTGAAGTTCGCGTTCAGATCCTAGAGAATTTCGAGATTACATATTTCTAAAATATTTTCTTGTGTATTCATCAGTAAGTTGCATTTAGGTTTTGTTTAGAAATTTCACCAATTGGTGTCAGGAAACTGAGTTAAGTGATTTAAGTTAAGTTCCTATTTTTTGTTAAACTATGTTTTAGCCTTAAATGTTAGTGTATCAGACCTCGAAAAGTTGGGATTAGAGTAACGGGGGTTAAGTCCCCATTTGACAAGTTTTCTGAGATAAGGGAATGACTTAAGCTGCTGTGCATAGAGTCTAGGTGTAGATTGAACCATGAATTATGCCAAGTGACTGATGTACAAGCACAGTAGGAATGTGGCCTAACCGTGCATGACAAGAAAATATAGGTTTTTATGTAAGTGATTGAATGATATGAATTTGTTAAATAAAGTTAGAATCATATCAATTTTTTATTATTGAACCTGAGATTTCATATCAGTTCTTTAGTTCAGTGATGAACCTGGGACTCATATGCAATACTTTGGTTCAGTTGAAGAACCTGAGAACCTAGGTCTTAGAACTGGGGACATATGTATCAATGCTTGATTCAACTTGATGGAACTGAGATTCAATCTCAGTACATTAGGGGAAGCTGATATATCATGGTGGATCTTGAATGCTAGCATAATAACAGGGCATACTCTCTATAGCTGACAGTCCATGAGAGTAGTGCAAGCTTCATGGGTTATGTAGTTGACAGTCCTATTAATTTGTTCCTTAAGTCTTCTGAGCATTCCTATATCAGTGTTTGTTTTAGATTGATGAAATCTGAGATTACCTGTGCAATGTTGGTTTATTTTTATTGAACGTAAGATTACATGTGCAATGTGGGTCGAATATCAGGAAGGGGTTAGTCACTGATAGCTGATTCGGATGTGTAAGTAAACTGTGCAAGAAGGAGACTGATCAGGATAGCAGGGGATTTATATAGCATTGTTGGTTTAGTTGATGGACTGAGACTTCATATACAATGCCTTGGTTCAGTTTATTGAACCTGAGATGCATATAGTACTGTCTTAAATGAGTTTGTTGAACTCAGTTAGAAGCTGAGTGTAGAATAGCAATGGATAAATGTGTCGTGATACCATAACTAGTGTGGTTTTTCCTTAGTTACTGTCAGTAGGAATGTAGCTTGGCATAACAGTAATGTGTTGGTTTTGGTATATATGAGTGAATGATTCAAAATTTTATGAGTAATGATAGAATTATGTACCAGGGTCTTGGTTCAGTTTGCTGAACCTGAGCACTGTCCTAGTAGGTTAGTGAACCTGAGATTCCTATGCACTACCTTGGTGATTTGTTGAACCTGAAACTACATGTGCAACACTACACCAAAAAAGGGATTTAGGAACAATATAAGTGTGTTCTGAATATTTTTAGGAACGCTTAATAACCGTTCCTAAAAGTGGCGTTGCAAATATTTGGAACGGTGATTAAGCGTTCCAACCATTTAATTTGGAACACCTTTTAGGCATTCCTATGCCATGAATTGGAACACACCTTTTGGCGTTCCTACCCTCTATCCCTGGAACAGTTATTTAATGTTCCAATATATATATATATATATATATATATATATATATATATATATATATATATATTTTTTTTTTTTTTTTTTTTTTTTATATATATATTTAGAGAGAGATGCCAACAAGTCAATCAATTAAAAATAAATACCACCAACAATAATTAAAACAAAACTAATTTTATAGAAAAATTTACATAGTTTCCAATAGATCTTTACAATAAAACTTTGATTGTAAAACACAAACCAGCTTATTAAGTTAGTTGGTATTCTATCATAATAGTACATGGTGAAGATGGTAAATAGAAAAATACAAAAATTTGAATCCTCTTCATCATCCCATTCTTCTGGTTTCTTAGCCTCAGGCTCATCAAATTCCCTCGAGTTCATCATCGAACCACACTTCTCGCTTAACAGCATTCTTAATTTCCATTGGAGCACCCTCGTCCCAATCATCAAGCTTCACTGTGCTGGGGTCTGGATTTTGGCCCTTTCATCCCAATCCTCAGGCTTATTATCATCGGGATCAGGAATAGTCTTGGACTGAATGAGAGCCGGGTCAAAATCATCAGTAGAAAAAAATTGCTTTCTTCTAGGTGACAATCTCAACGAGTAGGTATGTGGGTCAGACTTAATCTTTGAACAGTTGTACCTGAAGAAGAAGTCAATGTACATATTTGCAACAAATCTCTCAAAAATTGTGTAGATTCCATAGCTCTATTAGGAAATGCCTTCACTATTAGTCGAGAAGTAAAACGTATGCCAATGATTTACCTCTTCTTCTGATTCTTGGAAATATAATTTAACTGGGATTCCATAGCTTTGAACTCACTATCAAAGTCCAAGAACCCCAGTACTGGGTATATCAACTGCTTGTTTCCACCTGTTTTTCTTTTAATATGAGAACAACATTGACAGCTCCATCTCCAGCTCATCTGCATCAGATCATATATAACATGTATATAAACATTGGTTTCCAAGCCTCAAACTATGCTTTTTCTTATATTATCTTGATGAATTTGATGCTCACATTTCCATCAACAAAACATTGGAGTTGACTGGTTCTATTAACTGTCAACATTAAGAGCATAATTTACTGTATCGACAATTTATACAATTTTCAAACTTAATAAAAATGAGCAGTAATTTGGGAACATGTAAAGGAACATAAACAGCTCAAAATTGAACATCCAAGAATATCTTATGTAAAGATGAGGTTTGGATGCTACCTAGCAAGAAAGTTTGATCACAATTTCTATTAATATAAGAGCACTTGGTAGACAAATTAACATTCTCACTGTGTATTGGATGGTGGCAAAAGCTAAAAAAACATAAAACACATACTTGGAAGGTCCTAATCATTGTATTAGGTTGTTCCACAATAAACAGTTCTTGGTCATTTATTAAAATATATTTATAATATATAAACATAGTAATGTTTACACATGTTTAAACTTAATAATATTAGACATATTGACTGGTACAAATCAGGATAAGCATCCGTTTATAGATACATAATTCACCTTATATATCTGATCAACTTGCTACTATACTATTTGCTTCTTCATCGTTATATTTCAAGAATTATTCCTTTAGAAAAGTTTAGAGCAGCTACAAATTTATAAGAGGAGGATGAAACTCAGTGTTCCTGAAGGTTCTTTACCTCTTCGCTGTGATCCCGTGGGAGCCAAGGGTTCCGGACGGGGAAGCCTAGCATTTTGATTTTCTTATACATGTTATCAGAACCACTGAATCGACATCACCATTGTACAAAATTTTCAACATAGGAAGCATAAATGATTGTACAATTCATTCATAGTCTCATGGAAATAAATTTAAGATACCTGTACAACTAAAAGCGTAGGCCACTCGTTATGCATAAAAGCCTATGTTGCACAGTACCATACCTACAAGCACAGTACCATACCTGCAAGTGAAGCACAAAAATACTTTGATCTTTACTAGAACGTGCACTTGATCACTTCGAGACGAGTAAACTCAGTCTCTTATATTGGCAGTTTTAAGCAAAGATGAGCAAATACCATCCACAGGCAAATTAACAGGTTCTTTGCTTAAATAGTTAGACATAAACTCCCAAGCGAACTATGTTTCGAGACACATTAACAGAGAGCACATAAGACTATTCGGATAGATAAATATATGGAAATGATTAGCTATTACTTTAACTGAAATTAAGCATTAAATTCATGCCTAGCAACAAGGGCCGTATCATACCCAACAAAAGAGGATAAATACGAAGATGGAGCATCATGACTGTATCCGGCATCAGAGAATCAGGTTGTGCGCATCAAAAAGGGCATCTCTTGGAGACCACTGGATTAAAGGGGGAGGAAAAAAAAATCAAAATTGTCGAGAAAGAATGTCTTGCCAAGTAGAAGCCAGGGAAGAAAATTATTATCAAACAGATTCTTCAGTAAAATGCATTGCTTTAATAGTTTAATGTAATAAACTCACTCCATGGTGACTTCATCTTATATCATAATTGCTCAGTTATATCAAAAGATACTATAATGAATATCATGTAGAAAATATATGAAAAATTATCAGGGGAAAAAACATCAATAAGCATGATAAAACGTATGAAGAAAGTAAGGTTCGTAGTATCGGAATCGGTATCAGATCCTTCCTATGAGTGCCAGGATAGACAATATCGACTTTTTCGGATTGGAGTATCAGAATTTTTGGTAGCAAATAACTATTAATAAATTATTAAAATTTTAGAAAAATGTTTTATACATTTAGACTATGTTGCATAGTACCATACCTGTAAGCAAAGGTACAAACACCATTGTGCACTAAATATTCACCCGATGTCCTTTTAATCTCCGGAGAAGAAACAAGATAGCAACTTGGAAGCTTCAATTCACCAGGTTTCAAGACACCCCAATCATTCTACAAGTAAGAAAAGTAGTTGAGTTATGGTGAATCTAACAGCCTCTACCAGGAAAACAAATAACCAGTAAATCTAACAACCTCCACCACAAGGACATGTTGATATGGAATATGTCCTACCTGCAGTTCCATGAAAATTTAGCTTTCTTTGAATCACATACAAAACCTGTCCTTACATAAATTTCACATTTGTGTCAAAATCATAAATCTGAAATATATTTGGTATGGCATCAATAACAATAATATTCAACCTTTGGATGGTTCATGATGAGACTTGCAAGAATCTGGCCAGAAATATTTGAACAGAGATTCATTGATGCTAAATGCATCATCTTAAGTTAGTTATCACACCAGTCTCTTCACCTAAATAGCATGTAAATTCAATAGTGTCTTCTAAATGAGCTAATCATTGCTGGAGTGCTAGATAAAATCATATAAGCAATTCTAGAACTAACAGCCGTATAAGAACAATATAATGTCGTAATTATCAAATTCAAGATGAGAAAGAACATGCCCAATTTCCATAAGACTATTGTATAAGAAATGGCATAGTAGTCGCATACATCAGCCTTACCATGGTAACAACATACTTCCAGCCATACATAGTTCACCGTGACCATGCGATGTTATCTACCCACATATTTGTTCTCCTAAGTTCAGAAAGAATGTAGAAGGTTGACACAAAGGTAAAAAGTACTTTAAACTATTAATCTCCTCAATAGATCATATATTTTGCAGGTCGCTCTGGCCTGCAGAACCAGGAGTCCAGGATGACCCCACAATTGACATAAGACTTTAGACTGGAATTAGTAGTAGCTATCCAGTGTAGAAAATATAATGTAGTATGACAGCTATAACATTAAATTTACATCCCTAAGTACTATGAAAAGTAATGGCTAGAGTACAAGGATATTTGAAAATGAAAATATATTCTTCAGGATCTTCGACATAAAATTTTATATGTGAAGAGGCATGTTGCATACTTCATATCAACCACTACCTGTCTCTCAGAATATAAGGTGACAAATTTTTTGTATACCATCATAAACAAAGATGACAATCATGACTAAGCAAAGACTTCCGGGATTACCTCATGGAGGCGAACTACCTTTTAAGTTTGTTCTCTCACTTCAGGCGAGAAGTCAGTAACCTTCATGTAACCACCCATCTTTCTATATTTTGGCTTTGGTTCTTCGACAGAGACAAGAGGGGAACGAAAGAAAGTGGCGAGACTATCGGATAAGACGATAACCTAGGGGAGGCTTCATCACGGTCTTGGTCAGTGAAGAAGTACAGGTAGTGGTTGTAATCGAAGACTGATCGCTGGAGTCGAGGCTGGAGACAATCTCCCATCGACAAGAATTGGCGAAGGCTATGCTCGAGCGGGGGTCTCTGGAGACCATGGCGAGAAGGGCGATTAGAGATGATGAGGTGGATAGTGATGGAGGAGGAGTTCGAACGTGAGGGAGGCCGATGGCATGGGACCCCGACCGGTCTCCGCGTGCTGGCCATACCTGGCCGGGACAGAGGGAGGTGAGGAAGAGAGATGATATTATAATTTGTGAGGGGATTTGGGTCTTCGATGGAGGAGACGAGGAAGAGGAGATCGAAGAACTTACAAACTCTGGAGAGGTCCCGTTTGTGCACGCAACTTGAGAACTCGCTGACTCGCCGACGGTGGAGTCGGCGCCAGAAGATAGGATGATGGGAAGGGGTTTGAGGAGATTAGAAATTAGGGTTAGGGTTTTCCTATAGTGGAAGAGAAATGGAGGAATATAGGGTTAGGGTTTATGGAGGAGGTAGACGGAGATAGTGAGGTTCTTCTTCTCTGGAAGTAGAGGGGGACAGAGAATCGAGGGGTTGGATGATAGCATATTTGAGATTTAGGGGAGGTCAAGTATTAGGTACTGTTTGGGAAGGGTGGAAAATGGGAGGAAGAAAAAAGTTGAGGGGAAAGTGAGAGAAAAATTTTAAATGATGGTGTTTGGAAAGGGGAAGAGAACATGGGGGAGGAAAATTTGAGAGGAAATAGTAGGTGGGTCCCACCAAAAAAATTTTCTCCCAAATGTGGGAGGAAAATGGAGAGAGATGAGAGGAATTTGAGTGAATTTACCCCACCACCCCTCAAAAAGTTAATATTAAATCATCATTTGAGAATACCAAGGAGAAAATAGTAATTATACCTATATCCATAAGCAAATAAAAAATTGTTTTTAAACTTTTCCTTCCCTTACTTTTTGTCCATCCAAACAAAGGAAGGAAAAATTAACTTTCCTCCATTTTCCTTCCCCTCCATTTTCCTTCCCCTCAAATTTTCCTCTCCCTCCCCCCAAATGTTTCCAAACACAGTGTTAGGAACGTATTTTGGAATGGCACCTAAATAAATAATTTTAATAAAATAAAATAAAAATATATTAGGAATGGTATTTTTATTTGGAACATTTTTGTTTCATTCCAGAATCTAGGTACGAAAAATAAGTGTTCCAGATTAAAAATAGCTAGTGTTCCTAATATGTCATTTTGGTGTATATTCTGTTAGTGAATCTGAAACTGCATATGTAGTATTGGTGAATTGATGAATTTGGGACTTTATATGCACTGTCTTGATAATTTGATAACCTGAGGATTCAATCTCAGTACTCTAGAAGGAAGACCCTATTTTCAATTAAAGTATTTTGTAGGAATAGACATTAGTAGAAAGAAATTTTTGATCATTCAATAACCTGCATTCTAAATCCTGATATAACTTATGTTCAATTTATTCTTTTACTCTAAGCTAGTTTTCACATTTAGTGTTCAGGGCTACTTGTCTATCTTTCTGTAATATTTTCTCGGCCAAATCAAGTTGTATAGCATGTCACTTTTAGGAAGCGAACCATAAATTTATAATCCTGCAGCTCTTAGTGTGTAAACCTTGGTTAGTTATTACAATACATGTTTAGGGCAAGAGAACAACTATAATTGGTTAGTTAGTAATTATTGGAACTTAACCCAATTGTACTCAATAAACATGAGGACATCCAGCTTTATTGATTACCTGTACTTTTCTGGAGCAAGGCAAGTACTTTTCTACGGTCTTGTGCATTTTCATTTCTTGTACCTTTTTTGTGACACGTCATAGCACGATATCCTTTACTCCTGTATTTCCTATTCTTGTACTTATTTGTGTCGGGTGGGAAAACACACTAGCTATGTGACTAAACCCCGGTTACTATATTCATGTAGATAGCTTAGGCCTCACATCGTGCACGCGGGTCCTAAGCCGTACCTATATTCATGTACTCCTATACATGCTCATGTACTCACCCCAGCCGGTCACATAGACTAGTTGTATTTCAAACATTGTGCACTTGTCATGTCTGGTACTTCAGGTTCATGGTTACTTTTCTATACTTTATTTCCTGTACTTTCGTGTTCATTTCCTGTATCTCATATTTCATGTTCTTTCCTGTACTTTATATTTCATATCCTCTTGTACTTATTTCTATATCATGATGTTCTTGTTCATTACCTAGAACTGTACTTTGCTCCGCTCTTGACTAGGATATGTTCCAGGTGAGATGGAGGCTTTGTGTGATACCTATTATGGCCGAGAGCCAGTAGATGCAGTAGAGCCAGCTGGAGTTACTCTAGACTTAGAGGCTGAGGAAGCCTAGCATAATACCTTAGCAATTTATATTCTGTTTGTATTTGAGACTATCAGACTTACTTTTATTTTGTTAGAAATGTAATAACTTTGAGACATGTATCTGGATTTGGGATTCGTTTATAAATGTTGTGTTTCACATTTACTCTGGTTTATCTGGTTAGTTTCCCTAGATTGTTACAGCTTACTTCATCGTGTCTAACGACGAAGGCTGGACGTGTCCAACTCGTGTCTGATTATTCGGGAGCGGGTCGTGACATGTTTTTACTGGTGGCCCATGCAGGTCTATCCTAATAGTACCTAGGTATTTGTGTACTATTAGGGAACTTGATTTAAACTAGGGAAACTTGAATCACAACAAAGGAAATTGGGTACATCGGGTATATACGGATATTACATAAACATTTATATTACTTGTAGGTTAGGTTTTTATCAATCACAAAGTTTTCTTTCGTTGCAGGATGGTCGTTACAAGGAAGGCCGCTGATCAGCCGGGAGTTGCAGGCAGCTCGGGGCAGTCTGCACCAGACGTTCCATTAGAATCAGCTTCCGCCACTGCCTCCTATCTTTCCTTCGCTACCTCCGACGATGACTTTTGACGGCGCACAGGTGATGGCCATGTTCTAGCAGTTCATAGAGGCCCAGAACCACCAGGCCGCGCAGTTTCGGGTGACAGTAGTGGATGCGCTCAAGACCAGAGAGCCGGCAGCACCAGCATCGGTGGCACCTCTAGCACCAGCAGCACCGAGATCGGGGACGGCCAGGGACTATCAGAACCTCTGTCCGATGGACTTTTGGGACCACAAGGGGATTGTTTATGCAGATGAGTGGTTGGAGAATGCGGAGAGGACACTGAAGATGGCACGGATCCCGGATGACCTGAAGGTGGAGGTGGCGAGCATGCGACTTGTTAATTTGGCCATGGCTTAGTATCGGGAGGAGCCCCAGTTAGCTGAGCCCTAAGTTTCTTGGGAAGATTTCAAAACACTGTTCAAGGAGAACTTTTTTCCCGATGTGGAGCGGAATGAGCTTCGGATGCAGTTCGAGGTGCTGCAGCAGGAGACCATAACAGTGGCGGAGTACACTTCAGAGTTTACTCGACTCAGTAGTTTTGCGGAGAACCTAGTCAGAGCACGGGAGGACAGAGCTTGGAGATTCAAGAAGGGCCTCACCAGGGAGCTGCGGCATGCATTAGCTATTGGTCAGACGACGACGTATGCGAGCATCCTCAAGATTGCTCAGGCTGTAGAGAAGGAGGTAGATCCGAAGCCAAAGAGGGACCGGGATATTGGCAGCAGCAGTTTCCAGACACCAGCGAAGAGGGCCCAGACTCAGATTCAGGCGAGGCCACAACAGCCGGCATAGCAGCATCACCGTCTAGCTAGAGTTCCTGCACATCAGCCTCAGAGACAGCAGCAGACAGTTACTTGTGCATTCTGTTACCGGCCGGGACACCGCTTCGACGAGTGCCGCAAGAGGCTCGGGCTCTGCTTATTCTGCGGACCAGACACACACCAGATGAGGGACTATCCACAGGCTACAGCTCGACTGACAGGAGGACCCCGAGAAGCTGGAGAACCACCACCTGCACCACCCAGAGCTCTACTAGCTGCACCACAGAGGGTTCAGGCTTTACCTATTCAGCAGCAGCATTTTGTACAGCACCAGCAGCAGAAGGGACCACCACAGCAGGGACGTGCTTACATCATGGCTGTAGTTGAGGAGGATGAGGCAGTTCCAGATGTGATCACAAGTTCTATTCTTTTACATTCATTCCTTGCCGTTGCATTGTTTGATTCTTGAGCCACCCATAGCTTTGTATCATATGAGTTTCTGCATAGACACGGCTTCACACCCAAGCCCACTAGGAGGAACTGTCGGATCATGACAGGAGGAGGGGTAGTATCAGTTAGTGAGATGGTGGATTGCCCTATCATTATAGCTGGGAGGGAGCTTAGGGCTCGACTTCTAGTGATGCCATTATCCAGATTTGATATAGTCCTCGGCATCGACTGGATGAGTGAGTAGTTTGCTGCAATAGACTGCCATAAAAAGAAGGTGACTTTCAGCCCGTCTGGAGTTCCACCATTCGAGATCAGCAAACGAGTTACAGGGAGGCCAGAGGGAGTCTACTTCGGAGCAGTTACAGAAGACCAGGAGTTGCCGTACCAGTTGATTGTGGAGTTCCTCGACGTCTTCCCTGAGGAGTTGCCAGGATTGTCGCCAGATCGAGATGTAGAGTTCAGCATCGACCTAGTGCCCGGATCAGCGTCGAAGTCCTAGCATTGCTACAAGATCAACCCGAAGGAAGCTGCAGAGTTGAAGGCCCAGATTGATGAGTTGGAGGGCAAGTGTTTTATTCGGTCTAGTGCTTCATCCTGGAGAGCACCGGTACTCTTTGTGCCTAAGAAGGATGGGACTGAGGATATGTATCGATTATCGTGCACTCAATAACATCACCATCAAGAATAAATATCCTTTGCCGCGGATTGATGAGCAGTTTGATCAGCTTAGTGGAGCGAAGGTCTTTTCCAAGATTGATCTTCGGTCAGGGTATCATCAAATGAAGGTTCAGGAGCAGGATATTCCGAAGACAGCTTTCAATACCCGTTACGGCCAGTATGAATTCTTGGTGATGTCGTTCGGACTCACCAATGCCCCAGCAGTGTTTATGAACTTGATGAATAAAGTTTTTAACAAGTATTTGGACAAGTTTGTTGTAGTTTTTATTGACGACATTCTGATCTATTCGAAGACAGAGGAGGAGCATGTGGAGCACCTGCAGATTGTGTTGGAGATTCTGCGAAAGGAGAAGTTGTACGGAAAGCTCTCAAAGTACGAATTCTTCTTGGATAGAGTGGAGTTCTTGGGGCATGTGGTGACTAGAGAGGGGATTTCTGTAGATCCCAAGAAGATTGAAGCTGTGGAAGCATGGGCACCTCCCAAGTCAGTAGCAGAGATCCATAGTTTCCTGGGTCTAGCGGGTTACTACAGGAAGTTCATGAAATTTTTTGCCAAGATAGCAGAGCCATTGACGAAGCTTACGCGGAAGGACGAGGAGTTCATCTGGAGCGACACCTGCCAGTTAATATTTGAAGAATTGAAGAGAAGAGTCACTATAGCGATAGTTCTAGATTTGCTATCAGGATCGGGAGGATTCGTCATCTACAGCGATGCTTCAGGAAAAGGCTTGAGATGTGTGCTTGAGCAGAACAAGGGAGTCATTGCTTATGCTTCTAGACAGTTGAGGCCTCACAAGAAGAATTAACCTACACATGACTTGGAGCTTGCAGCAGTCATTTTTGCCTTGAAACTGTGGAAGCACTACTTGTATGGAGAGAAAGTGGACATCTTTACGGACCACAAAAGCCTGAAGTATGTTTTCACTTAGAAGGAGCTGAATATGAGGCAGTGCAGGTGGCTGGAACTCATGAAGGATTTCGACATAAATCTGTAATACCACCCTAGGAAGGTGAATGTGGTAGCAGATGCTCTCAGTCGATATAATGTTGCTATGTTTGTCACTATGGATCGACATCTTTTGGAGGATCTTGAGAGTCTGGGGATTGAGATTGTTCTTCCAGGAGTTGGAGGGCAGCTGATGCATATGTAGATACAGTCGAGATTATTATAGAAGATCAAGGAGGTCCTGTTTCTTAATGAGGCGCTCCGATGTCTCAAAGACAAGGAAGAGGCAGGATTGCTCGATGACTTCACCATTGCAGTGGATGGATCCCTGAGGCACGGGAACCAGTTGTGTGTGCCCAAGGATTTACGGGAGGAGGTGATACAGGAGGCCCACCAGTCGCAGTATTCTATTCATCCTGGATCTACCAAGATGTATAAGGATCTGCGGGAGTATGTTTGGTGGTATGGGATGAAGCGAGAGGTTGCCAGATTTGTTTCCAGATGCCTTGTGTGCCAGCAAGTTAAGGCGGAGTGCCAGAGACCAGCAGGATTACTCCAACCTTTACCTATTCCAGAATGGAAGTGGGAGCACATCACCATGGACTTCATCTCTGGTTTACCGCATACACGCAGTGGCAAGGATGCTATTTGGGTTATCGTGGACAGATTGACGAAGTCTGCTTATTTCATTCCGTTCAAGGTAGGGCTGTCGACGGAGAAGCTTGCAGACCTCTACATGCGTCAGATCATGAGGATTCAGGGGGTACCGGTGAGCATTATTTTAGACAGGGACAGCCGCTTCACATCACACCTCTAGAGGAGTCTACAGCTGAGCTTGGGTTCACAGTTGAAGTTCAGTACCGCCTATCATCCACAGAAGGACGGGCAGTCCGAGAGGACCATTCAGATACTGGAGGACATGTTGCGGGTTTGTGTACTCAATATTCGGCAGTTCATGGGAGGATCACTTGCATCTTGTGGAGTTTGCCTATAACAACAGTTATCAGGCTAGCATCGAGATGACCCCGTTCGAGGCACTATATGGGCGGAGATGTCGTACACCTTTATCTTGGGACGATATTGGCGAGAGGGCTTTGTTTGGGCCAGTGATGGTGGTAGACTCAGCTGAGAAAGTCAGACTGATCAGAGAGCATCTCAGAGTTGTACAAGATTGACAGAAGCACTGGGCGGACAGCAGCAGACGGCAACTGGAGTTTGCAGTTGGAGATAGAGTGTTCCTGAAGATCTCGCCGATCCGAGGCGTCATTCATTTCCGCAGAGGCAGAAAGCTCAGTCCGAGATTCATCGGACCTTTCGACGTGACGGCGCGGATTGGCGAGGTGGCATATAAACTAGCGCTTTCAGCCATCTTGGAGGGAGTGCACGATGTTTTTCATGTGTCCCAGCTTCGACGCTACATTCAGGACCCGAGCCATGTGGTGGACTACTCAGAGTTAGAGGTAGGTCCGAGCTTGAGCTACGAAGAGCAGCCAGTGGAGATCGTTGATAGAAGGGTGAAGCAATTGTGGAATCAGACTAATCCTCTTGTCCGCGTCATGTGGAGACACCACTCTCCGGAAGAGTCCACATGGGAGCACGAGGACGAGATGAAAGAGCGATACCCCAGTTTATTTTTTTGATTGTATTTTGGTATTTTAGGGAGTTCTCCATTCAATAAAAATTTATATTGGTGAAGATTCTTTTGAGTTTTGAATTTCATTAATATGATCGTTTTCCTTAAAATTTTGGGAATAAAATTTTTTGAGGGGGGAGATTTGTAACCTCACCTTTTCAAATTGGTAATTTTATAACATAAAAAAATTATTTTATAAAGTTTATTTATAATTATTAATTTTAGTTTAACTAAGTAGATTGGGCTTAATTTGTTTTTGTCAAATTTTCTATTATGGACAGTCCATGGGCTGTCCTGGGACCCAAGACACATTACGGTGTTGATATCAATTCACTTTTAATTTCTTCTTCTCTTCGTTATTATTTCTTCCCAAAGGAAGAACAGGAATTTGAAATTCAATTCCTTTTCAATTGAAATTGTAGCTGAGCCATGTGCTCCAACAAACTACTACTGTAGACACCCCTTATTTTTCTGCCATTAGAATCTCCAACTGCCTATAAAATCGACCCTCCTCTGTATTCTTTCCTGCAACTCATAAATTTTTGAACTCTCCTCAACTTATTCATCTTCACAAAATTCCTAAACTCTAACCCTAAGTTTTGGGAGAATTCATGATGGCGAGGGCGGCGATCAGCTTCCCGAGCGACGAGCGGACGAGTCGCGACGGCGACTGAGGCTCTCCAAGTGCAGCTGTAACGCCCCAGAACCAGAATTCTGAAGAGTGGGGGCGTACATAGCCAGCTACGTATATTGAAATGGAAATCACCTCACTATATGGTCACGGCTGTCTAGATATGAGGGTTTACTACAAGCCAACAGTCTCTTAAGGTCAAGCTTATTGTCTCAATCTCAAGCAAGTATATAGTTACAAGATGTTAGACCACCAAATACACAATAAAAGGCGTCCCAAATATTACATATTCAGCTGATAATGAAGCTAGTCGTACAAAATGCAAGGACTAGCAAGAGTTTAGTCATACATGATCAACCCTAGGATTTGTTAATCATGTTTACCACCCGTAGGCAGACAGTAAGTAAAGATGCATCGAGCTAACAGGTGCTCGTCGGCTAAACGCCTCAAAAGAATAATTTTACAATGTAGTGAGCGAATCAAAATGGAAAACCCACTCGTGGCCCGGGTTCCGTCTAGTTGTCACCATTGGGCTGGAGGTTCGGTAGATCCTCGGAAGCTGCTCCAAAATTTGGTCACACAAAAACCAGCTGGGTCAAACCCCAGAAAGAGCAAGTGCCATAAAGGAGGCCACGAAATAAGAATGAAAGCCAGCATATCAGATCATAAGGAATAGAAGAAAGTACAAGTAATAAAGAGTACAACAGGACAATAAACGACTAGAGACGTAGAACCATTCCGGGAGCCAGGTTACAACCCTTAAACCAAACAAGGACCGGGGTTGTACCCTTCGTCTGAATAGCACCTTGCCTCTACACATTTATTGTTAAAGATAAGTAAAACAAACATGCTAAGGAGAAACCAGGTACTGGGACTAGACGAGACTTAGACAGGGCTGGACACCATCCATTCACAAGCGGTCAAGCAAATACTACGGCTTACTACTTAACTAACTAGGGTTATCATAAGCCTAATTACTTAACAAGATGCAAATGAGAATTTTCCAGTCCCAAGCCCTGCAGACTATCCAGTTATCCTTCCGCGGGTTGAGATTATAGTTGGGTACATCGCCCGGGAGACAATGTACCCTTAGGTGACTTAGAGGGTGCAACACAAGACAGTGTGCTGGAAATGTGCCCTACTCGTCGGCAGGCTACAAGTCCATTAAAGCGCCCAGATAACGAGATCGCCTGTGACTGGGAATTCTCCATGAACTATAGTTTGATCTAGTTATTAACCTAATCCATATTCAGTACGAATCCCTGACCGTGGTAACCAGGGTGTCACGTTCTAGACATGATGCAAGACAAGACAAGACACGTGGATTGCACGAAGCAGCAAGAATGAACACCCACGGTGTCGGAGTTGGTTATATGAGTCAAGTTGGCCATCGCAACATCATCAAATTATCAAGTCAAGTTACAAGTCAGGAGTGCGCTGCCACGGGCCACTATCAAGTTATCCAGTTACAGAGATTAATTATGAATCACATGTTACAATTTAAGAGCGCACCCCATCGGGTCACTACTAAGAAGATCAGAAAGTACTAGGATCATAAATCACAGAAATCACGAAAACCGTACTAGTCATAAGCAAAACACCGAAAACCGTGCCAGGTCGTGTTGGGTCAAGATAGTCGTATTGTGTGGAACAAGATCTCAGAACTCCAATCAACAAAAGAGAAGCCAAGCCCAAGTAAAATAAAACGAAACCACCATGGGCAAGTAGGTTGCGCCAGCCAACCTAAGGTCAAGGGCTCAAGCCACCCCTGGTCAGGTTGCGCCAGCAACCCAGGCCAGGTGGCGCCAAGAGTGGAGGGGTGCTGAGGGTGACAGCCCAAGTAGTGGGCGCCAGGCAAAATGGGGATTAGGTTGCGCTGGGGTTCCTGGGGGTCGGGTTGCGCCAGCCACGGCCACACCAAGAGGCGCTGGTCCAAGAAGCGCTGGGTGGACCAGGTCAAGTGGGGTCGAAGGGCGCCAAGCAAACCGAGCCAAAGTGCGCTGGGCAAGTGAGCGACGACTGGCGCTGGCCAAGTTGCGTCGGCCACAGGCCACGCCAGAGACAAGCACGCCAAGGGAGGGGAGGCGCTGGAGCTAAAGAGCGCCAGCGAAGAAGGGGGCACGGTTCGCCAAAGGGCGCCTGCAGCGAGCGCGGGTCAGCCCAGCGCTAAAAAGCGCTGGCCAGGAAAGTTGGCGCGGGTCAGCCCAGCGCTAAAGAGCGCTGGCCGAGGGGAATGGCACGGTTCAGCCCAACGCTAAAGAGCGCTGGCCGAGGGGACTGGTGCAGTTCGCCAAAGGGCACCGGCCACAGGTCATCTTCTCCAGCAAGCTGAGAGGAGAACCCAAGAACACCAAAAAACTCCAAACCTCATAACTTAGCCAAAACAAAACAAAATTTAGAATTTTAAAGTTCTATCTTGTGTAAAATAGAATTCTCTACAACATGGAAGCAACAAAACAAGCAAAATCAAAGTTTAATAGATCAAAACCAAGAAGTCCGAAAATGGGTAAAACTTAGATCTTGAAAAATGGAAACTCTAAATCACAAAATGCCAAGTTCTAATATGGTTCACCATGGCCTAATCTAACTAGTGGACAAATAAAATAGGGTTCCTATTTGGTGGCAAGGTGCACTTGCCTATGGAGGTTGGGTGTTATGTGGAGGAAGGAAGAAGAAGATGGAGAAAATAAATGGAAGAGTAATGAGGAGAGAGAAAAGTTAGGTGGGGTTTAATGAGGAAGGGTGTGTTGTGTTGAGGGTGGAGGTTAACTAAGGGTAGCCCAATGCAAACCAAACCAAATCCTTCTCCACAAAGAATTAAACCACGCCAAGTCAAAAACCCAATTTACAAGAAAACCAAAATCCGCAACTCGAGCCAAAATACTATTACATGCCAAAATCCGAGAAAATAAAATACAGGTCCGAAATACATATAAGCCTAATCAAAATAAGTATTCCGAAATACGGGCGTTACAACTCTACCCACCTTAAAAGAATTTCGTCCTCGAAATTTAAATCAAGATGCTTAGAGATGTAAGAGCCAGCTATACTATCCACAAATAAGCTATACTTAGCAAACAATCATACATGCAAGCAAGGGATGGAAAGCATAAGGCATAAGAAAGACATTATACCTTACGAGTCAAACAAGTCGGGATATCACGATCGGATGTCGTTCTCACGCTCCCACGTTGACTCACCAAGAGAGTGATGACCCCAAGCAACACGGACTAAGCTAATAGTCTTGTTCTTGAGTATCTTTTCTCTCCAATCCAATATAGACACGGGCGTCTCCTCATACGAAAGGTTGGTACCAACAACCAATTCCGAATAGTCCAGGATATGGCTCGGGTCCGGGATGTACCGTCGTAATTGGGACACATGGAATACATCATGCACCTCATTTAGCGACGGCAGAAGAGCGAGACGATAGGATACATCTCCTACTCGCTCCAGGATATCGAACGGCCCTACATACCTAGGACTAAGCTTTCCTCGTACGCCAAAGCGAATGACGCCGCGGTTAGGCGAGATCCTAAGGAATACATGGTCGTCGATAGCAAACTCTAAGGGACATCGATGAGCATCGGCCCAATGGTGCTGGCGATCTTGGGCCACTCGAAGGCGATCTTTGACTTTTCTGGCCACCTCGACAGCCTGGGTAATTATCTCTGGGCCAAGCATCTGCCTCTCTCCGATGTCGTCCCATGCTAGCGGGGTTCTGCACTTCCTGCCATATAAGGCCTCGAAAGGTGCCATCTGGACACTGGCCTGGTAACTATTGTTGTAGGAGAATTCTACCAGGTGCAGGTGATCTTCCCATGAACTATCGAATTTAAGGGTAAAAGATCTCAACATATCTTCCAAGGTCCGAATTGTACGCTCTGACTGACCATCTGTCTACGGATGGTAAGCTGAGCTAAACTGAAGGTGAGTCCCCAAACTTTCATGAAGACTGTGCCAAAATTGTGATGTGAATCTTGAATCCCTGTCCGAGGTGATACTGACCGGCACCCCATAAAGCCTGACGATCCGCTTGAGATACATTTCTGCCAACTGCGCCGTAGACTGCCTAACTCTGAACGGGAGAAAGTAAGCCACCTTCGTGAGCCGATCTATTATAACCCATACCACATCCTTGCCAGTCGGAGATCTTGGTAACCCAGTTACGAAATTTATGGTTATGTGTTTCCATTTCCATTCTGGGATCGGTAAGGGTTGAAGAAGTCCAGCTGGCCTCTGATGTTCAGCCTTGACTTATTGACAAACCAAACACCGAAAAACAAATCGGGCTATCTCCCTCTTCATGCCATTCCACCAAAAATACTGACGAATGTCTCTATACATCTTCGTGCCACCGGGATGAATAGAATACTATGAACTGTGAGCTTCTGCCATGACCTCCTGTCTGATATCTCGACTGGGTACACAAAGACGAGTGCCGTGTCGAAGTGTACCATCTTCATGAATGCACAACTCTGGCCTTCTTTCTGCCTCACACTCTGCTCTGAGTCGCTGAATCTTAGAATCCGTAGACTACGCCATCCGGATCCTCTCAAATGCTGGACTGAACTTGTAGACTGGCCATCAATGCCACATTGGTAGGAAGAACCACTTTAATTCCCATCTTCTGAAGATCTACCAATAACTCTGGTTGCGCTGTTAGGAAGTAAACTCTGGCTCTCCTGCTCAACGCATCTGCTACAACGTTGGCCTTCCCTGGGTGATACTGCAAGTCCACATCATAGTCCACCAGTAGCTCGAGCCATCTTCTCTGCCGCATGTTAAGGTCCTTCTGGGTGAAAATATACTTCAGGCTCTTGTGATCAGTAAATATCTCCAATCTGTCCCCGTACAAGTAGTGCCGCCAAAGCTTAAGCGCAAACACTACTGCCGCCAGTTCCAAGTCATGGGTCGAGTAATTCTTCTCATGATCACGAAGTTGACGTGATGCATAAGCTATTACCTTTCTATGCTGCATCAAGACATACCCCAATCCTTTCCCTGAAGCGTCGCAATAAACTGTGAATCCTCCGGTCCTATTTGGAAATATGAGAATGGGAGCCGTTACCAAACCTCGCTTCAACTTCTCAAATGATTCCTGGCACTCTGCTGTCCATACGAATGGTACATCCTTGCGGGTCAACTGGATCATCGGTGCCGAAATCCTTACAAAATCTAAAACGAATCGCCGGTAGTAGCCGGCCAATCCAAGGAAGCTGCGAACCTCTGCCACCGAGCTAGGTACTGGCCATGTCTCAATAGCCACAATCTTCTGGGGATCCACTTCCACTCCTCCTCGGGTAATGATGTGACCCAAGTACGAAATACGATCGAGCCAGAACTCACATTTACTGAACTTGGCGTACAACTGGTGCTCTCTAAGCATCTAAAGGACGATTCTGAGATGCTATTTGTGCTCTACTTTGCTCTTGCTATAGACCAGGATGTCATCTAGGAACACGATCACGAACTTATCCAATTAAGGCATGAAAATGCGATTCATGAGGTCCATGAATACGGCTGGCGCATTGGTTGCTCCGAATGGCATAAAAAGAAACTCCCAATGCCGATACCTTGATCTGAACGCTGTCTTTGGAATGTCCTGCTCTCTGATCCTGATCTGGTGGTATCCTGATCGCAAGTCTATCTTCGAGAACACTGAAGCCCCCTTGAGTTGATCAAACAAGTCATCTATCCTCGGGAGAGGGTATCTGTTCTTGATTGTCATCGAGTTCAAGGTACGATAATCTACACATAGCCTGGACGTACCATCCTTCTTCTTCACAAGAAGCATCGGGGATCCCCAAGGCGATCCACTTGCACGAATGAATCCCTTGGTCCTCAGTTCTTCAATCATCTTGTGCAAAATCTCCAACTCTGAAGGCGCCATCCTGTAGACTCGTTCTGATACTGGTGCCGTCCCGAGAATCAAGTCTATAGTGAACTCGATCTCTCTTTCTGGCAGCATTCCTGGAAGTTCCTCTTGGAAGACATCTGGAAACTCTTCAACTATCCGGGGTAACTGTACTGCTGCTACTGCCATCGGCAATACGGGAGATGGCTCCACTGCGCCTCTGGAAAATGAAAACTCTGGCTCACCTGGAATACTAAAGACAACCCAGCCAACATGGCAGTCTATCCTTGCATACTGGTTCCTCAATCAATCTATGTCTAAGACTATATCATAGTCTACCATAGAAAACTCTATAAATCTAGCGGAGAACTCTCTACCGCTAACTACGATCCGACACGAGGAAAATACTCGATCTACTCCCACAAGACCATTACCAGTAAGTATATTAAGCCTCACTGATAATGACTAGGGCTCCAATCCTATCCGTGTTACGAATCGTACAGACATGAATGAATGTTATACACCAGAATTAAATAATACCGATGCTGGAGAGGAGTTGACGAGAATAGTACCTACCACTACCTCACCTGGTGCAACATTTTCTTCCATAGTCATCATCATTGCCTGACCTTGTCCTCTGGCTGCGGGTCTCCTCTGCTGGAAACCTCTCTGCCTGTTCTGTACTTGAGCCTGGGTGTACTGCTGCTGGTTCTGCTGCTGAAATGCTTGGGCCTGAGGCAACAATGGCCTCGGGTACTGCTGTTGCTGTATAGGTGCTGGTCTCCTAACCGACGGACTAGTTAGGTTAGAAGAGGACGAACTACCCCTATTCGGGTAGGCTCCTATCTTGTGATCTGCCGCTCTACAAGCCAGGCACAATCCCTGCGCCCTGCGATAATCTGCCACCACGTGCCCTGGCTTCCCGCAATGAGAATATCCTATCGCGGAAGTCTGCTTCTGCTTCTGCTGCTGTAGGTAGGTCGGAGTTGAATGTTGAACCGACGTCACTGAGGTCGCCCGTCTCAGAGTTCCAATGGTCAAACCCTTTGCTACCGGAGGTGGAGCTGATGATTGGTGCATCTGATTGTGGGACTGCTTCCTACCTTCGGTCCTATCCACGATCCTCTGGGAGGTGTACTCGTGCCTCATGGCTGCCCTCAATACTGTATCGAACGTCTGGTGCTCAAACTGCTCAACAGCCAACAAGATCTCCAAATGCAGCCCCTGCTAGAACCGCTGGGCCCTATCAAACTTGATTGCCACCAAGGTGGGGGCAAACCTACTGAGTCTAGAAAACTCAGATACATAACCGTCGACCGTCCTGCCTCCTTGCTTCAAGTTGGAAAACCTCGTATGTAGGTCGTACCGAGCTTCAGCATCAAAATACTTCGTCTGGAATCTTTCTCTAAACACCGTCCAAGTAACCGACGCCGCTAATCCTACGGCCTGCGCCGCCTACCAACTGCGAGCTAAGTCCAGCAACTGTAGGTGTACCACCACCACTTTCTCATTCTTAGGTGTCCTAGCTGCTTCCAGAACCACCTCGGTATCCTGAAGCCAAGCATCCGCGGCAATCGCATCTTCGCTGCCATCGAAGAATGGAGGGTTCAAGCGCTTGAAGCTGTTCGCCGCCTGGTTCCCTTGCTGACCACCTCTGTTCAAAGCATCTTGAACTGTCTTGTGCAGGGCGTCGCCCCAACGATCCTGGGATGCCAGTAGTGACCTGATAAGACCCACCAAAGTGCCATCATTAGGCTCTGCAGGCTGGACGGACTGAACTGGTGGCTCTCCTCCAGTAGGCATGACTCTGGAGGCTACTCCTGAATGTTAGGCTCGATCTCCGGGTTGCTGCTGGTCCGCGGGAGGTGCTCTGCCTTGCTGATCGGCAGGTCCAGGAACAATGTCGCTGAAGAAGACGACATAGAGAACAATAAGGAAGGACTAGGATAGAACAAGGATGCAAACATGTGATCACGTCAAGAGTCCAGGGAATTCGAGGATACGAGTAGAGATCAAGGGCGAATACTCATTGGGACATCTATTTGGTAAATCCTCACATTCTTGAATACCAAGATCTGCATGGGCCACCACTTAAACCATGTAATGCCCCAGAACCAGAATACTGAAGAGCGGGGACGTACATAGCCAGCTACGTATATTGAAATAGAATCCACCTCGCTATACGGTCACGGCTGTCTAGATATGAGAGTTTACTACAAGCCAACAATTTTTTAAGGTCAAGCCTATTATCTCAATCTCAAGCAAGTATATAGTTACAAGACGTTAGACCACCAAATACACAATAAAAGGCATCCCAAATATTACATATTCAGCTGATCATGAAGCTAGTCGTACAAAATGTGAGGACTAGCAAGAGTTTAGTCATACATGATCAACCCTAGGATTTGTTAATCATGTTTACCACCCGTAGGCAGACAGTAAGTAAATATGCATCGAGCTAACAGGTGCTCGTCGGCTAAACGACTTAAAAGAATAATTTTACAATGTAGTGAGCGAATCAAAATGGAAAATCCACTCGTGGCCCTGGTTTCGTCTAGTTGTCACCATTGGGCTGGAGATTCGGTAGATCCTCGGAAGCTGCTCCAAAATCTGGTACACAAAAACCAGATGGGTCAAACCCCAGAAAGAGCAAGTGCCACAAAGAAGGCCACGAAATAAGAACGAAAGCCAGCATATTAGATCATAAGGAATAGAAGAAAGTACAAGTAATAAAGAGTATAACATGACAATAAACGACTAGGGACGTGGAACCATTCCGGGAGCCAGGTTATAACCCTTAAACCAAACAAGGACCGGGGTTGTACCCTTCGCCTGAATAGCACATTGTCTCTACCCATTTATTGTTAAAGATAAGTAAAACAAACATGTTCAGGAGAAACCGGGTACTGGGACTAGACGAGACTTAGACAGGTTTGGACACCATCCATTCACAAGCGGCCAAGCAAATACTACGGCTTACTACTTAACTAACTAGGATTATCTTAAGCCTAATTACTTAACAAGATGCAAACGAGAATTTTGTAGTCCCAAGCCCTACAGACTATCCAGTTATCCTTCCGCGGGTTGAGATTATAGTTGGGTACATCGCCCGGGAGGCAATGTACCGTTAGGTGACTTAGAAGGTACAACACATGACAGTGTGCTGGAAATGTGCACTACACCAAAAAGATCCTTTTGGAACACTAAAATTCCATTCCAAATAATTTTAGGCACACCTATATTCCGTGCCTATTTATGGGCTGCCAGATTTGTTGGAACGGAATAAAGGCGTTCCAATAAACATTATTTGGAACGCTTTTATGATGTTCCAATATTGGAACACCGATAGAGCATTCCAAAAAAGAGTTCCAACAAAACATTATTTGGAACGATTTTATGGTGTTCCAATATTGGAACACCGATAAAGCTTTCCAAAAAAGAGTTCCAACAAAACATTCCAAATTACTTTTTCTCCACTTATTGGAACGGCTAAAAAGAGTTCCAATGTTGGAACATTAGAAACACGTTCCTAAGAAAAGCATCCCAGAATACTTTTTGAGCCAAATTTTGGAACACCTAAATGGTGTTCCAGTTTTCAATATATATATATATATATATATTTTTTTTATATATATATATATATATATATATAGAGAGAGAGGAAAATGTATATATATATAGAGAGAGAGAGGAAAATGTACCTAAGGTCGACCTTAGGTAAGTTACCTAAGGTCGACCTCATTTTCCTGACATTACAACATTTTTTTCTTCAATTTTTTTATGGGATTCATCTACACCTTATTGAATGGCAACATACCAAATTTCAAGAAAAAATAATATTGTTTAGCCCCCTATCTATCCCTTGCAAAATCGACGGTCCAAAACTTTGCTGCTACACCGTCGATTTTGTACCTTATTGATAGGGGGCTAAACAATATTATTTTTTTCTTGAAATTTGGTATGTTGCCAATCAATAAGGTGTAGATGAATCCCATAAAAAAAAATTCAACAAAAAAATGTTGTAAAGTGAGGAAAATGAGGTCAACCTTAGGTAACTTACCTAAGGTCGACCTTAGGTAACTTACCTAAGGTCGACCTCATTTTCCTCACATTACAACATTTTTTTCTTGAATTTTTTTTATGGGATTCATCTACACCTTATTGATTGGCAACATACCAAATTTCAAGAAAAAATAATATTGTTTAGCCCCCTATCTATCCCTTGCAAAATTGACGGTCTAAAACTTTGCTGCTACACCGTCGATTTTGCACCTTATTGATAGGGGGCTAAACAATATTATTTTTTCTTGAAATTTGGTATGTTGCCAATCAATAAGGTGTAGATGAATCCCATAAAAAAATTCAACAAAAAAATGTTGTAAAGTGAGGAAAATGAGGTCGACCTTAGGTAACTTACCTAAGGTCGACCTTAGGTACATTTTCCTCATATAGAGGAAAATGTACCTAAGGTCGACCTTAGGTAAGTTACCTAAGGTCGACCTCATTTTCCTCACATTACAACATTTTTTTCTTGAATTTTTTTTATGGGATTCATCTACACCTTATTGATTGGCAACATACCAAATTTCAAGAAAAAATAATATTGTTTAGCCCCCTATCTATCCCTTGCAAAATCGACGGTCTAAAACTTTGCTGCTACACCGTCGATTTTGCACCTTATTGATAGGGGCTGAACAATATTATTTTTTCCTCATATATATATATATATATATATATATATATATATATATATATATATATATATATATATATATGACTACCTACATCATTTGAAATTGCACACATGTAGCTTGAAATAATATATAGCTAGCATAAGTACTATGACTTACAAAACCTATAGCGCTCCAAGAAATTTTATTAAAAAAATAACAATTGACACAAACTTGTAATCATCTTGAGAATTTATAAATGTAGAACTCACAAAAATATAAAATGAAAGTAAACGAACTTCCATAGTACAAGTGCATAGAGAATATATAATGTTAAAGCTACATACACACAAAGTAGCCAAATGTCTTACATAAACATTGTAAGTTTAATACAAGTTGCCTACCACACCAAAAAACAATATCTGGGAGCTGTGAAAATAATTTGAGACTTTGACACTTGATGTTCACTTGAAACCAAAGCCTCTTCCGATTTAGAAGATGAAACAGAACTCTGAAGCAGTTCCAACATTAACCTCACTGATCCCTTAACCTGTAAATGCAATAATTTTATTCTCATAACCCATTGTAAGCCAGCAAAGTTTACAAACAAACAAAACACCCATAGTTGTACCTGATGGAACGTAATTTTCTTATTTGAAGGAACAATGTCATCTTCAGTAGGCCTCTGGTCTAAACGTTCTACCAACTCAAGCACATCATTCATCCTCTCATCAGGAGATAGACAATCACCTTCCAGATCATATGGGAGCCCGAAAAGCCACTTTAACATGGAAAGAACCTCCAAACTACCATTCATGCCAAATGATTTAAAACATTAGAACTTCATATAATTATATCATATTATTATATAATAGACAGAATAAAAATAGAGGCAAATAAATACATTTAAACAAAAATTTATAATATTCATGCTAAGTCCTGAACCAATCTAGCAACTCACATCAATAGATATGATAATTACTCGTAAGGGGGATTGGCATTTTAGTTTTTCTCTTTCATTGGATATGCCCATTTTCTGACTGCGTAACATAAGTACTCAACAGTTATGCTAAATCCAAATATGGTAACAATACAACATTCTTTGCCAGCATATATATATTATATGATGAAAAATATTGGAAATATTTCAGCAATATCAAATAAACTATAAGGTCCCTAATACCCCAAAGGAAAAATAACCTGTTGAAGTTTGCAAAATATTATTCATATAACTAATATTGTCTCAGTATGGCAAGTTATTTAGTGATAGTACCACATGTGACATGTAAATGTCAATCTTAAAAAATGGTAATTACTTATAAACGAACTCACGTTTTACTTTCCATGCAAAGGCATAAAGCACTCAATGACAATGCATATATTATTTCAAAATTATAGATCGAAGTATCATCTTTGGCATCCAGGGATGTCAGTAACTTCTTCCAGCAATGAAAGAAAGGAGGAGAACACCTCCAGTTATACTTGACAGAAACATCAGCATCTGAATCTCTTTCATCAACTCCTTGTTCCTTGCATACAGAAACTTTGAACTCAGTAAAAATCTCCAAAAGTGCATTTCTACCTTCATTAGATAAAGCAAATTCTTTTAAGGTCAAGAAACACGCCAATAGTTCCCCACCAACTGGAAGAACCTATAAAGAGAAGCAAAAAATGCGACGTCCTGTAAACAATTCAAAGATTGTTAAAAACATGATAAAATAATTTGATCACAATTAAGAACTTAGTCATTCAATGAAGCACATAAAGAAAAAAAACCATAACCATGAACTAGTGCAATAGAACATGAAATGAATATGTACTCTAGTTTAGGAGACAAAGAACTATCTTACAATATTAGATTCATTTCAGGTGACTACATTCCAAATTCAAGGACCATAAAATGTCAAGAGAAACTAGCCCCTTCATATGATATAGAAAATTCACATCTGACATAAATGCACATAGCATACTATAAAAAAACATATTAGAAAAGAAAATTCAAAAAAAAACATATACCTCAAACTATATTGGTTACCTCCTTCCTATTGGGTCTACAAGAACGAAGTAGAACTGGACCCATGAACCAAGCATGTCACTGAGGGCCACTTGTACCTCGCTGGATCTATGATCGCAGCCTATAAGGCCCGTGAGAGGGGAAAGAAATGAACCAAATTCTTCTCAAAAGGGGGATTTCCCCAGTCCACATATAGCTTGGAGAGTTGCTACAACAATAGGTGCTTGTGTTGCTAATTCTCTCTGCTTCCCTGAACTAATGGCATAAAAGAATAGCTTATATCCATATAAGAGGATGTATGGCAGCACAAGGTGCGACAGAAACATATAAGAGGATGTATCAGAAGTGACCAATTTAAAATAAGGTAATAGTGTACAATAGTTTGGGCATGTAAAACAAAGAGCTTATAAGCCAAGATAAGTGTTGGATTTGACTCAAGGGTTAGGAAAAAAAAGAGATTCTATGAACTCGGGAAGAAGCTCATCAGAAAGTTTTTGTATGTAACACCATATATTACCTCTAACAGCCTTTATGGAAATTATTGATGAAGCCAAAACAAGAAGACCAACTCTAAATGGTATAAAACTTCGTTTGTTACTGTTAAGTTAACTTCGTTTGTTACTGTTAAGTTATTATAGCCACTAAGTCTTTAACTGACAATTATATGTAGCCAATTGTCCCAATTTCTGTGCTATGGTCAAAAATCATCATCTGTATAAGGAAAACTTGTTACCTTCCTACTTCAACGTCATATACAGTTTTTAACTGATAAAATAAATAGTTCACTACCATAATTTATATCGTACATCATCTTGAAGGGCAAAATACGTGTGTTTACCACACAAGAACACAATAGCTCCCATGCCCAAAACTAATTTACAGAGTGTGATTTAATTACCATAGATTACGTGAAAGTGAAGGGATATGAAATTGGAATATACATCAAACAATATAGTCAATGACAAAGGTTTCTTTGGTCAGTTTAAGATATTTTAGCCAGCAGACATTGGTAAAAAGGTTATAAAAATTTGCAGCAGATTATAACATACAACTCAGCACTAGTAATTAGAAAAGAAAGGAGCCATACCTCTATTTATTTCAAATGCAAAACACTCCAAACAAGAGGGGAAAAAATCATCATCCATGGTGCATTTTGAAGTTGTTGTGAGCATGCTGGATATATTGCTCAATAACATTGAAAGAGAGCAAACAACTTCTCCCCTGAGGAAAAACGAAAAAAATATATTGAGATATGTATAAATTTTCATTATTAAAAATCTTCTACTGGAGAAGAAATTAATCCAAAATAACCATGTGTTACTGAAACTGAAAACAGAGTAATATGTCTTAATAAATAAAGCTTTATTAATAAACCATAGAAACTAGCACGTAAAGTATTATGTACTCAGGTAGAAGAGTTGTTTTTGTTGATAATGCATTCATAACTTCCACAACCACATGTTCAGTTTGTGAAACCGTGAAGTTTTTGTGTAAATTTATTTTTTAAACGAAAGTATCTTTGACATGCTATTTTTTTCTAACTTTTGAAAACACTACACCATATGGAGAATGCAAACTACAACTTCATCAGTGACATCAGACTTTTCTATGTTCGACCTACTAGATAGAGGTCTCTGTCTGTTTAGAACCTTCTGAGAGATGGCTAATACCAATTGAGCCAGCTCTTCCAGCATTAGAGGTTTTTATTATCTGCAAGGATTTTGGACAACAGTATCAGAACCTTAGCAAGAATGGATAAAATCAAATTCATAAAATAAATCATAACAATAAGATAATTGTACAACTAACCACAGTTTGTGAAATTCCTCGTTTCAGTTAAGAGTGAATTGCCATGTGATCTCCGTTCACTTGCAACCTATTTTTTTTACCAAATCAATATTTGTGATATCCGAACCTCTAAAGTTATGTTCTCTACATTTGCAACTGAAGGTACATGTAACAGATGATATCCAACACCATTAAGTGTCACCACGCTCTTTGAATTAGGAAATGTCTTTGGATCTAAGCAGGAAACAAGAGGCTTGGCTTGCTGATGAAATGTTATATACATTATAGAAGGAACCATATAAATATTGTTCATGTTGTTGTTGGACATGCAACAAATTTGTAAGCTTAGAGAAGGAGCGCTCACCTCTCTTCAGATTATGAGAAATGAAACAAATTGGTGTATAATTAGGAGTAAATACTGACCTTTGGAGCTTTGCTAATTGTTCCCACAGGCAGCATGCAAAGCGTCCAAACATGTGAGATGATCAAACAACTCTCCACTAACCTATAGAATTCAAAATTTTCATATTTCAGGTCATAGAGAATTTCACATCAAGTTTTGAGGAACTATAAACTACTGTAACGCTTATAGGATTTATGGTTGGTGCCGCTTCCCTATTCTTAGGTTGAACAACAAAGAAATGAGAAACATGAACTTTACGTACATAAAAGCAATAGTTATTTTGAAGATACCACACCAAGTGGTGCTAAGTATTAAATTCACTTTTAAAGCAGGGAGATTTTCTCCATAGATACCAAGTAGGCCACTTGTATACATTTGCAATTGGGTTACTGGTATGCAACCCTACATTTATTTACCTAGAAATTGATACTTTCCGGAGTAAATTAATCAAGCATTCGTCAAATTTATAAATACATTTGATGGAAATAATATATATAAGAGCCTAATAGTGGAGCTGACGATTTTAGCATCAAGAGTCTTACATAGATAGCATGTTCATGTCTAAAACCATTGAATAAAATATTGACAAAACTATCACATGATAACCCATGCTAATTCACTTGTCTATGAGATCAGGCATGACTATTTTATCATCAAGAGCTCTTACCTAGATCGCATGTTCATGTAGATAGAAAATCTCGCATAGTTAGGCAACAAGATACTTGTCTAGACCATTGAATAAAATATTAACAAAACTATCCTAAGACAACCAATGATAATTCACATGTCTATGAGACCATGATAGTTTTTACATTAAGAAAAAGTATCTTCTTTGTGAACTCCAGTTCCCTATCTACAGCTTCTAGTCACAACTTTTCTGCAACCCACTGTCGATGATGCTTGACTTGTACATATCGAAATAACCAATAAACAAAAATAACTAGGCAGTTTCAGATCGTGCGCCAAAATTCAGTTATAATATGCTTTATAGAAACAAATAATGTACATATTTAAAATAACAAGTGGCAGGTATTACACTCACAAAATCTGATAATTCCTAGTGTTTCTCACAACAACATGGTCAACAGAATCTCTTTCACCTTGCAAATAAATATCCAGGGCCTCAAGCACAGGGCGCCTGAAATCCAAGACCTATTTAATAAAAAAGAACATTCGTTGTTCAAAGATGTCTACAAATTGATCCATCTTATCATGTGCTAAAGCAGACAAAAGAATATGTTTAACCAACCAAAGGAAGGGAATGCTATTAAACTAAACGTCAAATAACAAGAGACTGAAACAATAGAGTATCTCCTTAAATCATTATCCATATCTGATACCACTACCTAATGTATTGTACATACCAAAAAGAGATGTGGCCAATTATCAAATAGTAAAGTAGTAATAACTAGTTTGAAATGCTAACTTGGTGTATCTATTAAATAAATAGAACATGCATTACTTAAATATACATAGAAATCATGTTATTTTCTTTTTTGAGAAAAGAAACATTTAATAATGTGAAGCACGTAAGAGAAGATATTCAACTAAATAAATGAAGCAAAAGTTACTTAACTTCAAATAATAAGACATGAATGAATGATAGAAATTCCTTTCCTAGATCATTCTTATATATCCAAGATCATGCTAGATGAGGACATCCTTGAAGCTCAAGACAATTCACAGATTATAAGAATATTTTTCTACTAAAATGAACCGTGTAAAATTTAAGAATTAGGAATATTCGATCAGGTCTCAGGGAGGGCCCAATTCGAGTCAAACATATTGAGCGCCCTTGTGGCTGCACCGACTTGGGACCACTTAATCATATGGAAGATTGGAAGTAAGGTTCAAGGTTGTGACACGATAAACCATTTGTTGCTGAATATGATGTGCACATCATACCTGGTCCGCACTCCACTTACAAGCAGATAATAGAGTACGTGTCGTCTCGGATGCATCTAGTTTTCTGTTAACAGTTGCACTCAAGCAAAAATACATTGATAATGTTTTTCGGGTAGAAAAATCCTGATTTACATATGGTCATTACAAGATTTGAGACTTGTTGCATAGTTTTAGCGGAATCAGAATAGAAACAAAGTTTTGGAATATGCGTGGTATTTGAAGCACCAAGTCCTGACATATCCAAAGGCCCTCCAATAGTGCCTATACAAAGTTTCCCAAATTCTAGACTATGAGGGTTGATTGTAATTAAAAGTGAGTGAAGAGGAATCTCAAATCACAGTAGTAGTTGCCTTAAAATTGTAGAATATGGAGACAGACTAATCAATTAGCTACACAGCTAGGTGAATATTCCTCAACCTATTCTACATAATAACCAATTAAAACCCTAATATATTTTAGACAATAACCATAAATTCTCCAAATCGTCCCCCAAACCCTAACCCAACTAAAATCAACCCCAAAATGAAGAATCGATCGAGGAGAGATGCAAAAAAAAACCCATGGATTCATGGATTATATGATGAATAAAGAGGAAATCATATGATCTAAAACAAATTTGAATAGATCTCCTTCGAATCGGGTCAAAGAGACAAAGTATAAGAAAGGGGAGAGTACCTGGTTTCATTAAAAAGGGGGGGAGCAAAACGTTGGCGGTTCCCGATACTTCCTTCACACCGGAAGGAGGGTTTTTCATGGAGTCACTGCTGCTTTGAATGGAAAAGGATTAGAAGGAGGAGGAGTAGAGGATAAAAATAGGGAGGAGGAGAATTTGCTCTAGAGAAAAAGGAGATGAGAGCCGGGAGTTGGGGGGATTTTGTGAAAGAAAGAATGAGTGGGCCCAATAGAGTTTTTGGTAAAAATTTAAACACATTCCCTACAAGTTGTAAACGTTCCTAATAAAAAATAATATTTTATTTAGAACATAGGCTTTTTTCTTACAGTATTGGAACGGTATAAAAGCATACCTATATAAATATTTTTTCTAAAAATAAAAATAAAATATATTTGGAACGCTTTTCTAATTCGGAACGCTTTTGTTTCGTTCCAGAACCTAGGTACGATAAATTAGTGTTCCAGGTTGAAAAAAATATAGTTGGGTTATCATAAGCCTAATTACTTAACAAGATGCAAATGAGAATTTCCCAGTCCCAAGCCCTGCAGACTATCCAGTTATCCTTCCGCGGGTTGAGATTATAGTTGGATACATCGCCCGGGAGACAATGTAGCCTTAGGTGACTTAGAGGGTGCAACATAAGACAGTGTGCTGGAAATGTGGCCTACTCGTCGGCAGGCTACAAGTCCATTAAAGCGCCCAGATAACGAGATCGCCTGTGACTGGGAATTCTCCATGAACTATAGTTTGATCTAGTCATTAACCTAATCTATATTTAGTGCGAATCCCTGACCGTGGTAACCAGGGAGTTACGTCCTAGACATGATGCAAGACAAGACAAGACAAGTGGATTGCACGAAGTAGCAAGAATGAACACCCACGGTGTCAGAGTTGGTTATATGAGTCAAGTTGGCCATCGCAACAGCATCAAATTATCAAGTCAAGTTACAAATCAGGAGTGCGCCGCCACGGGACACTATCAAGTTATCCAGTTACAGAGATTAATTATGAATCACAGGTTACAAGTTAAGAGCGCACCCCATCGGGTCACTACTAAGAAGATCAGAAAGCACTAGGATCATAAATTACAGAAACCACGAAAACCGTACTAGTCATAAGCAAAATACCGAAAACTGTGCCAGGTCATGTTGGGTCAAGACAGTCGTGTTGTGTGGAACAAGATCTCAGAACTCCAATCAACAAAAAAGAAGCCAAGCCCAAGGAAAATAAAACCAAACCACCATGGGCAAGTAGGTTATGCCAGCCAACCTAAGGTTAAGGGCTCAAGCTACCCCTGGTCAGGTTGCGCCAGCAACCCAGGCCAGGTGGCGCCAAGAGTGGAGGGGTGCTGAGGATGACAGCCCAAGTAATGGGCGCCAGGCAAAATGGGGATTAGGTTGTGCTGGGGTTCCTGGGGGTCGGAGGGCTGGGTGGACCAGGTCAAGTGGGGTCGAAGGGCGCCAAACAAACCGAGCCAAAGTGCGCCGGGCAAGTGAGCGACGACTGGCGCTGGCCAAGTTACGCCGGCCACAGACTGCGCCAGAGCCAAGCACGCTAAGGGAGGGAAGGCGCTGGAGCTAAAGAGCGCCAGCGAAGAAGGGGGCACGGTTCGCCAAAGGGCGCCGGCAGCGAGCGCGGGTCAGCCCTGCGCTAAAGAGCGCTGGCCGGGGAAGTTGGTGCGGGTTAGCCCAGCGCTAAAGAGCGCTGGTCGAGGGGACTGGCACGGTTCAGCCCAGTGCTAAAGATCGCTGGCCGAGGGGACTGGCACGGTTCGCCAAACGGCGCCAGCCATAGGTCATCTTCTCCAGCAAGCTGAAAGGCGAACCCAAGAACACAAAAAAACTCCAAACCTCATAACTTAGACAAAACAAAATGAAATTTAGATTTTCAAAGTTCTATCTTGTTTAAAATAGAATTCTCTACAAAATGGAAGCATCAAAACAAGCAAAATCAAAGTTTAATAGATCAAAACTAAGAAGTCCGAAAGTGGATAAAACTTAGATCTAGAAAAATGGAAACTCCAAATCAGAAAATGCCAAGTTCTAATGTGGTTCACCATGGCCTAATCAAACTAATGGATAAATAAAATAGGGTTCCTATTTGGTGGCAAGGTGCACTTGCCTATGGAGGTTGGGTGTTGTATGGAGGAAGGAAGAAGAAGATGGAGAAAATAAATGGAAGAGTAATGAGGAGAAAGAAAAGTTAGGTGGAGTTTAATGAGGGAGGGTGTGTTGTGTTGAGGGTGGAGGTTAACTACGGGTAGTCCAATGCAAACCAAACCAAATCCATCTCCACAAAGAATAAAACCACGCCAAGTCAAAAACCCAATTTACGAGAAAACCAAAATCTGCAAGTCGAGCCAAAATACTATTACAGGCCAAAATCCTAGAAAATAAAATACAGGTTCGAAATACATATAAGCCTAATCAAAATATGTATTCCGAAATACGGGCGTTACAGCAGCAACCGATCTCCTTCCTCCGGCGATCCACTCCAGAAAGTCTCTATCAGCCCTTTGCATCAATCAGTGTGGATCGAATCTGAAGAAGAGGTGAGTCCCATTTGATCGACTCATCATCCTTTAATTTCAAATTGGATCAATTTGATGTTCTGATCTGAATTCTAAGGTCAAACTGTTTTGATCGATCAAAGAAATCACGAGCAGTCGAGGTTTTGATTTCAACTCAATCAATCAGTGATCCGAGAATTTCTATTCTTCGGTAAGTTCTTATTTCTTAGCATTGAGTTTGTTAGAATCAATTCTTGGAATTCTTGTTGATTTGAGTTTTTCATCAGTGGATGGGAATCAACTGGGATCTTATGGATCTACTGGAAGTTTTTTTAATCCTCAATTGACTGGTGAGTGGATATGGAAATTACAGATATATATAGCTCAAAATTCTTGTGTTACAACTTGAGTATTGAGGGATAATCCATTCTTGAATTCTTGATTAGTCCTTGATAGCAGCTAGGGAGTTGAATTGTGTTGAAGTCCTGGTTCAATTGACAGAGTGATTCGGGATTGGCTATTCTCAGTTAGTCACCGATTTTTCCTTCTATTTTTGTATTTTAGTGAAGTATCCGATAAATCACTGTATCAGGATAAGATTGTTCTGTGAAGTTCGAGTTCAGATCCTAGAGAATTTTGAGATTGCATATTTCTAAAATATTTTCTTGTGTATTCATCAGTAAGTTGCATTTAGGTTTTGTTTAGAAACTTCACCTATTGGTGTCAGAAAACTGAGTTAAGTTATTTAAGTTAAGTTCCCATTTTTTGTTAAATTATGTTTTAGCCTTAAATGTTAATGTATCAGACCTCAAGAAGTTGGGATTAGAGTAACAAAGGTTAAGTCCTCATTTGACAAGTTTCCTGAGAAAAGGGAATGACTTAAGCTGCTGTACATAGAGTCTAGGTTTAGATTGAACCATGAATTATGGAAGTGACTAATGTACAAGCACAGTAGGAATGTGGCCTAACCGTGCATGACAAGAAAAAATAGGTTTTTATGTAAGTGATTGAATGATGTAAATTTGTGAAGTAAAGTTAGAATCATATCAGTGTTTTATCATTAAACCTGAGATTTCATATTAGTCCTTTAGTTCAGTGATGAACCTGGGACTTATATGCAATACTTTGGTTTAATTGAAGAACCTGAGAACCTAGGTCTTAGAACTGGGGAAATATGTATCAGTGCTTGATTCAACTTGATGGAATTGAGATTCAATCTCAGTACATTAGGGAAAGCTGGTATATCATGGTGGATCTTGAATGCTAGCATAATAATAAGGCATACTCTCTATAGCTGACAGTCCATGAGATTAGTGCAAGCTTAATGGGTTATGTAGTTGACAGTCCTATTAATTTGTTCCTTAAGTCTTCTGAGCATTCCTATATTAGTGTTTGTTTTAGATTGATGAAAATTGTGATTACCTGTGCAATGTTGGTTCATTTTTATTGAACCTGAGATTACATGTGCAATGTGGGACGAATATCTAGAAGGGGTTCAGTTACTGATAGCTGATTCGGATGTGTAAGTAAACTGTTTAAGAAGGAGACTGATCAGGATAGCAGAGGATTTATATAGCATTGTATTGGTTTAGTTGATGAACTGAGACTTCATATACAATGCCTTGGTTCAGTTTATTGAACCTGAGATGCATATAGCACTGTCTTAAATAAGTTTCCTGAACTCAGTTAGAAGCTGAGTGTAGAATAGCAGTAGATAAATGTGTCCTGATATCATAACCAGTGGGGTTTTTTCTTAGTTACTGTCAGTAGGAATGTAGCTTGGCATAACAGTAATGTGTGGGTTTTGGTATATATGAGTGAATGATTCAAAATTTTATAAGTAATGATAGAATTATGTAGCAGGGTCTTGGTTCAGTTTGCTGAACCTGAGCACTGTCCTGATAAGTTAGTGAATCTGAGATTCCTATGCACTACCTTGGTGATTTGTTGAACCTGAAACTACATGTGCAATATTGATTCAGTTAGTGAATCTGAAAATGCATATGGATTATTTGGTGAATTGATGAATCTGGGACTTTATATGTACTGTCTTGATAATCTGATAACCTGAGGATTCAATCTCAGTACTCTAGAAGAAGACCCTATTTTCAATTAAAGTATTTTGTAGGAATAGACATTAGTAGAAGGAAATTCTTGATCATTCAATAACCTGCATTATAAATCCAGATATAACATATGTTCAATTTATTCTTTTACTCTAAGCTAGTTTTCACATTTAGTGTTCAGGGCTACTTGTCTATCTTTCTATAATATTTTCTTAGCCAAATCAAGTAGTATAGCATGTCACTTTTAGGAAGCGAACCATATGTTTATAATCCTGCAACCCTTAGTGTGTAAACCTTGGTTAGTTATTACAACACATGTTTAGGGCAAGATAACAGCTGTAATTGGTTACTCAGTAATTATTGGAACTTAACCCAATTGTACTCAATAAACAGGAGGACATCCAGCTTCATTGATTACCTGTACTTTCTCGGAGCAAGGCAAGTACTTTTCTGCGGTCTTGTGCATTTACATTTCTTGTACCTTTCTTATGACACGTCATGGCATGATAACCTGTACTCCTGTATTTCCTGTTCTTGTACTTATTTGTGTCGGGTGGGAAAATATACTAGCTATGTGACTAAACCTCGGTTACTATATTCATGTAGATAGCTTAGGCCTCGCATCATGCACGTGGGTCCTAAGCCGTACCTATATTCATGTACTCCTGTACATGCTTCTGTACTCACCCCAACCGGTCACATAGGCTAGTTGAATTTCAAACATTGTGCACTTGTCATGTCTTGTACTTCAGGTTCATGGTCACTTTTCTATACTTTATTTTCTGTACTTACATTCCTGTACTTTCGTGTTCATTTTCTGTATCTCATATTTCATGTTCTTTTTTGTACTTTACATTTCATGTTCTCTTGTACTTATTTCTATATCATGATGTTCTTGTTCATTACCTAGAACTGTACTTTGCTCCGCTCCTGACTAGGATATGTTGTAGGTGAGATGGAGGCTTTGTGTGATACCTATTATGGCAGAGAGCCAGTAGATGCAGTAGAGCCAGCTGGAGTTGCTCTAGACTTAGAGGCTGTGGAAGCCTAGCATATTACCTTAGTAGTTTATATTCTATTTGTATTTGAGACTATCAGACTTACTTTTATTTTATTGGAAATGTAATAACTTTGAGACATGTACTTGGATTTGGGATTCGTTTATAGATGCTGTGTTTCACATTTACTCTTGTTTATCTGGTTAGTTTCCTAGATTGGTACAGCTTACTTCGTCATGTCTAACGACGACGGCTGGGCGTGTCCGACTCGTGTCTGATTATTCGGGAGCGGGTCGTGACATCAAGAAGGGAGTAAGGTCGGCGAATCACTGGTCGTGGGTGACGAAATCGAGCGCGAGGGAGCTACAAGGGGCGTGGGTGCGGTCGAGTTCGCCCCTACTCCGATGTTAGCAGACTTGCCAAGAGCGGAGGATATATATATATATATATATATATATATACATATATATATATATATATATATATATATATATATATATATATATATATACGCAAATGTATATATATGAGTGATATATAAGTGTATATATAAGTATACATAATTTGTAATATTTTTACATATATATTCATAGGTGTACATGTAATATATATGTATGTATATATATATATATATTTTTTATATGTATATATATATATATATATATATATATATATATATATATATATATATATATATATATATGAGTGAAATATATATATATATATATATATATATATATATATATATATATTTCACTCATATATATATATATATATATATATATATATATGAGTGATATATAAGTGTATATATAAGTATACATAATTTGTAATATTTTTACATATATATTCACAGGTGTACATGTGATATATATGTGTATATATATTTTTTTAATATATATATATATATATATATATATATATATATATTTATATATATATAAATATATATATATATATATATATATATATATATATATATATATATATATATATATCACATGTTGTGTGAACGTTGGATTTTGAACTTAGTCTTCCTTCAGTTGCGGTTGGTGACAAAGAGTTCTGTCCGAATTCTACCCAAATTCTGTCAGAGTTCTGTCTTTGAAAAAACTATAAATAGAGAGGAATTCTGATCATACACACTCATTCACTTTCATCTTCTCGCTTCTAAAGCTTACGTTTCTTCCAAAGGGTTCTAAAAAGCTTCAATTTTCAAATCCCAAGCCAGTTACAATTCTCTAGTCAATTTGCCGGTACGGTATGGTCTAGAAGATTTCAGAGAAATTGTAATCAAAGGCTTGATTGAAGAAAGACTCTTCAAAACTGAAGTTGGTCGAGTTCTTCGTATCAAAGCTCGCGTCTGTAGAAGTTGCAAGGACTTCGTGTGAAAACTTGTGGAATTTTCCAATAGTGGATTCAACTGGTAGCTAGAGTTCTTCCAACTGGACTAGTCCTCACAAGAGGGAAACCAGTACAAATCACTGTGTTTGAGTTTGCCTTTTGATCACTCTTTTCTTTATAGTTATTACTTTATGATTATTATTATTTCTGTGATCTAACTGCTAACAAGTTTTAATTAGCAATATTTCACTGCCTACTCTATTCACCCCCCTCTAGAGTATCAGCTTTATGATTTTGTTCCTACAATTGGTATCAAAGCGAGTTATACAGGTAAAGTAAGGTAAAACTGCAGTTATATTCAGTTATTTTTCAATTGTTATATAGATCACAGTATTACACATGGTAACTGTGAAATTCACAAGTGAAGGCTAAGCCAAAAACAGACCTCCACTGTTTGACGGCACAAACTACACTTATTGGAAAACACGGACGAGTTTCTTCTTAAAATCTCTCGATTTTGACTTATGGTCTATAGTTATTGAAGGCTACAAAAAGCCTCCTCGTATTAATGTTGATGTAGTTTTAATTGAAAAATCCCATGATAAATATACGGAGGATGAAAAGAAAAAGGCCAGTCTTGACGCACGTTCTATTAATGCTTTATTTTGTGCTTTAGACAGAACTGAATTCAACAAGGTGTCGACTTGCACAACATCAAATAAAGTGTGAAAACTTCTCGAAGTAACCCACGAAGGAACAACACAAGTCAAGGAGTCAAAAATCAGCAGACTTACTCAAGATTATGAGGCATTCAAATAAAGCCAAGTGAATCAGTCACTCAGATGTTTACGAGATTCTTGGATATTATAAATCCTTTGTCTTCATTAGGCAACGAAAACAGTAATCATGAGAAGATTCGCAAACTTCTACGAGCTCTCACAAAGAACTGGATTCCAAAGGCAACAGCAATCATTGAAGAAAACGACCTCTCAACAATGTCTTTGGAAACACTTTTGGATAAGCTATTCACTAACGAGTTAGAACTTCAAAACTTTGAAGATGCTATACCAAAGGAGAAGTCAGAAAAGTTAATCGCTCTCAAGGCTCAACATAGAAGAACTGTCGAAGATGATTCTGACGATAGCAACTCTAACTCTGAAGATCAAGCTCTTCTGCTAAGAAAATTCAAGAAGTTCATAAGATTCAACAGAAGAACAAAAGATAGCAACAGCAAGAACAACGAAGAAGATCCTATTTGCTACGGATATAAGAAGAAAGGACAAATAAAGAAAGATTGTCCAACAGCATCATCATCAACAAGAAAAAGCAGCAAATATGACAAAGGCTACCTGAAAAGATCTACATCAAGGAAGTACGCCAATACAAGCATATGGCATGAAAGCGAAGCCAACGATTCAGAAGATGAACAATCAGATAACTCTGCAAATGTATGCTTGATGGCTTGCGATCAGGTAATCACTAATCCTCTGTTTGATCCTTATGATGATTTCACCTTTGAGCAACAAGGAGAGGCTTTTAGTGACCTGTTAACTGACTACAGGAAACTGTGTAGTAAATATGAAACCACTAAGAAGGTACTCAAAGAGTACAAAGGTGAGATAGGAAGACTTACCGACCAATTAGCTGATGTTAGAAATAATGTCTCTTCTATTGAGTCTGGTGAGCTTTCATCTATTAAGCTGTTGTTACACGAGACTATCAAGTTATTCGAAAAAAAGGACAAACTATCATCCAGCTAAAGGAAGACCTATCTAAGGAGAGAAAGAGTCTCCAGTGTGCACAAGTCAGAATAGAAAAACTTACATCTGACTACACTAGATTATATGACACCTCCAAAAAGTTGGAAATTAGTTTAGGAAATTTGACTGAAGTTGCTGCTTCCTATTCTAACACGTGTCAATTACCGAATCGTCGAAACACATCCAAACCAAACACTGTCATACCAAACCATACCAAACCTATGCCCAAGAAGACCAATAGGCATGAATTCTTCTATACTAGAAACCAAAACTTACTAATCATGCACCTCACACAACTTTCAACACCCAACATGCAAAATGTCATTATTGTCGCCTCTTTGGTTATATATCCTTTGCATGTAGAATTAGAAAGTTAGTAGATTTAAATGTTTATGCATAGATACTAAATACTAACCAGTCAGGACCCTACAAGAAATGGGTACTAAGAGTTTGATCTGCAAATTATTTTGTAGGTGGAATGCCCTTCACATGCTTGAAGCAAATGGATCCTCGACAGCGGTTGCTCACGACACATGGCCGGTTATGCATCATTATTCGCAATACTGTCGAAGAAGAATAAAGAAGGATACGTGTAAACCCCCATATTTTTAATTGATTTTTTTAAATTTAATAAATGTTTTATACACTTTATTAATTACGAATTTATTGCTACTAGCTTATTAGTATAAATAATGTATGTGAATATATATATATTATATTATTATATGTGTGCATGAGCGTATTCCTAATAAATGAGGAATATAATAAATTCTAGGATTTTAGGAAATTATTTGTAAATTTTTTAGAAATTTTTCTACTAGCCTAATATATATATATATATATATATATATATATATATATATATATATATATATGCTTATAGTTTGATATGTATATATATATATACATATCAAACTATAAGCATATATATATATATATATATATATATATATATATATATATATATATTAATTTAAAAAAAAATTAGCTGTGGTGGTCGAAAAAAAAATCCACCCACCAACATAAGTGGGCGTGCCCCCACCCTCTCAATTGGTTGCTGCTGTAAGCAGCAACCTTATTTCCGCGAGCAAGCCGAGCAAGTGGGTTCACAACTTATTACAAAGTGTATTAGTATTAGGTTTTTTCCCAAGTTATTATAAATATAACTTTTTCCACAAGCCTCAAAACCTTAATCTTCTAAAACGAAAGTTGAGGCTGATTATACCCTCTTCGCCTACGAATTCGTTTCACCAGCAACGGAGCTTTGTGCGCGACGAATGGAGCATCGGAAGTCAGCCCCGCATCACCCACGGAGCAGTTTTCCCACTCAAGGTACCCTACTTCCCTACGATGTAACATTTTACTCGTAGCACCGATTTTTGATCCGTAAGATTTTCTGGAAAGTAGACTTGAACCACTTCGAGATCCTCCAGGTGGATTTCGAAAATAACCCATTAACTTGCTCGAAAAATCGAGACGAAGTTGAACAAAAATCTATTTTCTGTAATACTAAAAACTGTTTTAAAACGGTAACTTGTCGGCTAATTTTCTTGCTGTACATTAATGTACTGTAGGAACTAATTGAAAACAGTAAAAGACAATATAGTATATTATTGCTACTTGCTGTATATTATTGCTACTTGCTATATATTATTGCTACTTGCTGTACATTAACGCATCTTCTGGATCGTCGTTTCGATTAGCGTGTAAAAAGTAGATTGATGTTGAAGTTGAGGAAAAACCTGTGTTTAATTATAGTAATTTTCTAAAATTTGTCCGATATGACGTGTGCCCCGACGAACCGGGCGACGTGGTCACGCGCTATACGCATCGAAAGGTGCATATGGACGTTGCGGACGTGTGGGAACTGACGGAACTCAGTTTCGTCGTGTGTGCGCGACGAAATCAACGCGTATCCATCAAGATACCCCCGTATCGGCGTTTTGCAAACTTGTCCATAACTTTGTGTACAGTCGTCGAATCAAGACGAAACTTGTGCCAACAGGTCCGAATCGAAATTCTAGTCCTGTATGCCAAGTTTGGTTCAATTCTGAGAAGGTCGAATCGGAACCCCTTTTTAGCGGAACCCAAAACTGGACATATCGTTGAGTTCCTCTCCTCAAACTGAAATCGTAGACATGTAGTTTGACGACTTTAGAGATCATAGACTTTGGCACGCATTTCGGTGTAAAGCGAGTCCAACGGTAGACATCGTTTTGACCCAAAATTATAATTTTGCCCTGTTCCAGAATATGACTTTTGGACAGGCGTTTCCTAGGTATATCTTCTTCACCGAGATCATTTTTGATGTTTGTTTCAGTGTCTGGAGTCATCTGTGATTTGTAAATTTTGGTTCTGACACTTGCTACTCTTGGATTTGCCCTTCTCGTACCGCATGCAAGATACCTTGCCACCTTACTCTATGATTATTATATTTTTATTTTCAGTTGTTATTTTCAGCATTTCTTATTTTTCGATATTTAAACTGTGCGTCCAAGTCACACTTGGGTGCAAGCGACTCTATCGATCGTTTTTCTCGCTTTATTTATTTTTTCTTGTATTGACTTAGTTTATTGACCACCCATTGATGTTGAGGTATTGGTATATCTCATACGGCCTTGACACTTGTTGTATCACGTGATATGAGTCACATATAGGACACGTATCCGCGTAGTCGGCTGGCCACCGATACGTATGGTGTGTGCGACGGATAGGAGTAACTGCCAATAGAATTGCATGCTAGAAGACTTAGCAGTTACTAGAGATTCATGAGTCATGGATGTGACCCTACTAGGCATTGGGTGGGAAGAACAATTTCCTTAACGTATGGGTCCTTATGCAATTTCCTATTACTGCTACTGCTGGCCTCTGACATTTGAGGAATGTTATGCTTTGAGGTCCCTGGTATCCTGATGGGGCCACACCTGAGTTACTGCTACTGAGCCAAATACCCATGCGTTGAAGGTATGTTCTTAACTGCATTGTCACTATAGAACTGGTAGGCACCCTATTACATGCATCCCTTTTCTTTCTATTATATTATCACAGTTTATATGGCATGGTATTTTCTTGTATCTTGCTATGTCCCCTGAGGACCTGGTTATCTTTCCAGGATTAGACGACTTTCCGCAGGAGTACGGAGCGGCGCTGGATCCATCTTACATCGATGACGAGACAGTCACTACTGATTTCTAGTTCATTCTATATTTGAGACATTAGTGGACATTAATTTACATCTCTTTTATTTCTATTTTTGCGGAGGCTGGACTCCGATCTTGTGAGACTATTTTTCATAGCTGTTTGGAGTGAGTATGTTCACCCGGCTATCTATGGATACTCGTATTTATTTATTTGGACTCTATTATCTTCTGTGTTGAGCTGTGATGAGATTAGATATGTTATTCTGGCATATTATTATTTTACTTACAGCTTATGTGCATATATGAGGATTCTATATATTAGAGTATTCTTCGTATATGTGCAGCTGGCATGTTCACGTACTTGATCCTACGTATTTGGGACTGGGGCGTTACATATTTTTGTGGTGGCCCATACAGGTCGACATTAATATTGTTGGGTTACATGACTGTGCCCAACAAGCCTGCATATAGAAATAGGAATATTTCATCCAAAACTACTACTACCTCTTGACTTCCAAACTTATCGAAACTTCCTTGATTATTTGATTTACTTCATATCTGATCTTTCCTAATATCAACTTATCTCCCTCGTGCCAACAGTATGCATTTAAGAAGCGGACGCACTTCTGCCTTGGCCCTCACATTTGGTGAAGAGGCTATCCCGGAGGGACAGAATCCTCCCATGACTCCAGCGACACCATACCAGCCAGGACTGTCGCAGCCTACTACGATACCGACGACGGAGTACCCAGAGACCGCTGTACCTCCAGACATCCAGGCTGGACAGACTACTACCATGCCACCGGGAGGGAATGTACCACTGCCTCCACCACCATCATTCCCTCAGCAGTTCCCCCCACAGTCGGGACCTCAGATGCCCCCACCACCGACTGATGGAAGCCCTACTACTCAGTTTATGTACGCCATGATGCAGGCTCAGTGGCAGCAGACTGAGCTGATAAGACAGACGATAATAGCAGCAATGACAAGACCTCTACCACCACCTCCAGTACCAGTACCAGTACCAGCTCTGAATCCTTATGAAGGCGCTATCAAGAATTTCATAGATATGAACCCCAAGGCCTTTAGAGGAACAGAGAAGCCATTAGAGGTGTCACAGTGGATTATTAGTACCGAGAAGCTACTGAAGGCATCCCAGTTGCCAGCTCGAGATTGGATGACAACAGTGGACCTACTGTTAGAAGATAATGCACACCACTGGTGGAAGGCGGAAGAGAGACGACTAGGCACTGGGATCACCTGGAAGCAGTTCTATGATGCATTTTATGAGAGATTCTTCCCTATTCATGTTTGAGATGGTCTCTATGACCAGTTCCTTCATGTGAAGAAAGGGTATATGACAGTTGATGAGTATGACTCAGAGTTCAATCGCCTGAGTCGATTTGGTGTGGGAATGATTCCGACAGAGTTAGAGAAGGCAAGAAGATTTCACCAAGGGCTTCACCAGAGCTCAAGTCTTATACGACTACTCAGTCTCGAGTCTCCCATTCAGCTGTCTTGGAAGAAGCTCGTGCTGAGGAGATTCTTTGCAAGGAGCAGCAGCAGACATCGAGGCACCACACCGCAGCAGTTACAACAGCTCGGGCTACTCAGAGTGGACTATTAGGAGGGCTACCGGACAGTTCCAGCAGAGACCCACACCTTATCAGAAGCCCACCTGCAACTTTTTCGGGAAGCAGGGGTACGTCTTGAAGGACTATCGAATTCGACTTGGATTATGCTTGAGATGCGGGTCAGGACAGCACAAGGTGAAAGATTTTCCGGAACAGCAGTCCTTAGCCCCAGCACTTCCAGCACCTCAGCCAGCGGCAGGAGCACCTCGCCCGCCATTACCACCTCAGTCAGCACAGTTTGAGAGGGCCAGAGCTCAGGGCCCCGGACAGAATCATGGGAAGGTATTCTCACTTGCTGTTGAGGATATAGAGACAGAGGCAAAGGTTATAGCAGGTATGGTTTTAGTTGCATCTTTTCCCACTATTACATTATTTGATACTGGAGCCACTCATTCATTCATAGCCACTAGTTTTGCCACTAGACACAGCATTCCCATCACCCCTTTAGCTAAGAATGTTAGAATCCTCACTGGAGGAGGAATTGTACCTATTAGTGGTGTTTGTAGACTTTATCCTGTAGTAATAAGTGGCAGGGAGATGATGGTACGACTTCTTGTATTTTCTATGCCGACGTTTGATGTGGTTCTTGGAATGGACTGGTTGAGCCAGCATTTCGATCTCATAGGCTACCATAGGAGCAGTATTATCTTTAGACCACCGAATGCGGTAGAGTTTGAGTTCACCAAAGAAGACGGAGAGAGTTGTGAGGCACCCGCATCGGGGACTCATGTGATGATGCATGACACCCCTCAGCACCCTATTATCACCGAGTTCGAGGATGTATTCCCCGAGGAATTGCTAGGACTACCACCTGACCGAGATATTGAGTTTTCTATTGAGCTTATTCCCGGAGCCGAGCCTATTTCATCTCGAGTTTATCGTCTGGCACCCAAGGAGTTAGTAGAGATGAAGACACAGATTGATGACTTATTAGAGAAGGGATTTATTCGTACTAGTGCGTCACCATGGGGAGCACCCGTTCTTTTTGTGCCTAAGAAAGACGGGACAGTGCGCATGTGCATTGACTACAGAGCATTGAATACAGTGACAGGGAAGAACAAGTATCCCTTGCCGCGTATAGACGATCTATTCGATCAACTGAGTGGAGCAAAATTATTCTCCAAGATTGACTTACGATCGGGCTATCACCAATTGAAGGTTTGGAAGGAAGACATTGCAAAGACGGCTTTTCGATCAAGGTATGGACACTACGAGTTCTTGGTCATGCCCTTCGGTTTGACCAATGCACCCGCAGTTTTCATGAATTTAATGAACAAGATCTTTCACCAGTACTTGGACAAATTTGTAGTAGTCTTTATAGATGATATCTTGATTTACCCCAAGAGTTAAGAGGAGCATGAGCAGCATCTACGGATAGTTTTGGGAACATTGAGGAATGAGCGACTTTTCGCGAAGCTTATTAAGTGTGACTTCTTTCTCAATGAGGTATCATTTCTGGGTCATATTGTTACGGGTGATGGTATATCAGTAGACCCAGAGAAGATCACAGCAGTCAAATCATGGCCCGCTCCCACATCAGCTTCTGAGGTGAGAAGTTTCCTCGGACTTACGGGTTACTACCGACGGTTCGTGGAAGATTTCTCTCGAATAGCGGGGCCTATGACTCGATTAACTTGCAAGGATCAGGAGTTTGTATGGACAGACGAGTGTCAAGCCAATTTGATGAGTTGAAGAAGCGATTGACCACAACACCGATCTTGACACTACCATCGGGCCCGGGAGGATTCGTGATCTACAGTGACGCATCCAGGAAGGGATTAGGATGTGTATTGATGCAGCACGGGCGTGTAGTAGCATATGCATCACGACAGTTGAGAGTGCACGAGAAGAATTGTCCGACCCACGATCTAGAGCTCGCAGCGGTTATCTTTGCTTTGAAACTATGGAGACACTACTTGTACGGCGAGAAGGTTGATATCTACAGTGATCATAAGAGCCTCAAGTACGTGTTCACACAAAAAAAGTTGAATATGCGACAACGACGTTGGTTGGAGTTGATAAAGGATTACGAGATCGAGCTACACTATCATCCAGGCAAGGCTAATGTCGTGGCAGACACATTAAGCCGTAAGCCCATGGCACACTTTTTGACTACACAGAAGGAGTTGATTAGAGACTTGGAGCAGCTTTGAATTGAGGTAGTATTGCCTGGAGCCGATGGCGTATTAGCCAACCTCCAAGTATAATCATCATTGGTAGAGCGCATCAAGACAACATTGCCCAATGACGCTAGAATTCGACGGCTGAAGGAGAGGACTGAAGTAGGAGAGCAGACGGGATTGAGGATCCATCCCGATGGGACATTGCGATATGGTGATCGTATTTATGTTCCCAGTGGAGAGCTACGACAGGAGCTGATGGCAGAGGCTCACAGTTCGGCATATTCTATTCATCCCGGAGGAATCAAGATGTATCGTGACTTACGACTGTATTATTGGTGGCACGGAATGAAGCGAGAGATAGCTCATTCCGTTGCCAAGTGCTTGGTATGTCAGCAAGTGAAGGCGGAGCACCAGAGGACGACCGGATTATTGCAGCCGCTATCCATTCCCGAGTGGAAGTGGGAGCACATTACTATGGATTTTGTCATGGGTTTTCCTCGGAGTCCTAGGGGACGTGACGCAGTGTGGGTGATTATTGATAGACTTACGAAGTCAGCCCATTTCTTACCTTTCAGAGTGGGTCAGTCGACAGAGGTATTGCAGAGATATATATGGAGCAGGTTGTTAGACTACACGGTATGCTTGTTAGTATTGTGTCGGACCGTGACTCGAGATTCACCTCGCACTTTTGGAGGAGCATGCAAGAGAGTTTGGGCACTCGATTGAAGTTTAGCACATCATACCATCCGCAGACAGACGGCCAGTCAGAGCGTACCATACAGATAGTAGAGGATATGTTGAGGGCGTGCATGCTTGAATTTGGCGGTTCATGAGAGGACCATCTCCATCTTGTTGAGTTTTCCTACAACAATAGCTATCAAACGAGCATTCAGATGGCCCCGTTCGAAGCATTGTATGGTAGGAAGTGTCGGTCTCCTGTTTGTTGGAGTGACATAGGAGAGCAACAACTATTGTGTCCCGAGTTGGTCTTGAGAACATTGGAGACAATAAAGAAAATTCAGGGCCACCTGCGAGCGGCGCAGGAACGTTAGAAGAAGTGGGCAGATAATCATCGTCGACCCTTGGAGTTCAAAGAGGGTGACCATGTGTTCTTGAAGATATCCCCACTAGAGGCACGATTCGATTCGGAGGACGTGGCAAGCTGAGTCCAAGGTACATCGGGCCTTTCGATGTCTTGGAACGTGTTGGAGAGGTTACCTATAGATTGGCCTTGCCACCGTCGCTAGAGGGAGTGCATGACGTATTCCACGTATCTCAGCTGAGGAGGTACGTGGCGGACAATAATCATGTGCTTGATCACTCCAAGATCACAGTTGGACCGAGTTCGTCGTACGAAGAGCAACCAGTAGGTATCCTCGATCGCTGAGTGAAGGTGTTGCAGAATCAATCTATTCCATTGGTTCGCGTGGCATGGAAGCATCACTCGCCAGGGGAGTCTACTTGGAAGAGCGAGGACGACATCCGAACCCGCTAACCGCATTTGTTCGAAGACGAAGGTATGTCTTGCATTTTAAGCTCTTAAATTACGATTAATTCCCTTGCATTGCATTAGACCCCCCCGATATTAGTTTAATTTCGAGGACAAAATTTTCTTTAAGTTGGGTAGGATGTAAACCCCCATATTTTTAATTAATTTTTTTAATTTAATTAATGTTTTATACACTATTAATTACGAATTTATTGCTACTAGCTTATTAGTATAAATAATGTATGTGAATATATATATTATATTATTATATGTGTGCATGAGCGTATTCCTAATAAATGAGGAATATAATAAATTCTAGGATTTTAGGAAATTATTTGTAAATTTTTTAGAAATTTTTCTACTAGCCTAATATATATATATATATATATATATATATATATATATATATATATATATATATATATATATATATTTTATATACATATATATATATATATATACATATCAAACTATAAGCATATATATATATATATATATATATATATATATATATATATATATATATATATATATATATATATATATATATATATAAATTGTTTAAAAAAAATATTAGCTGTGGTGGTCGGCCCCAAGGGAGATCGACCACAGTTGAAAAAGAAAAGAAAAAGAAAAGAAAAGGAAAAAAAAACTCCACCCGCCAAGATAAGTGGGCGGGCCCCCACCCTCTTAATTGGTTGCTGCGTAAAGCAGCAACCTTATTTTCGCGAGCAAGCCGAGCAAGTGGGTCCACAACTTATTACAAAGTGTATTAGTATTAGGTTTTGTCCCAAGTTATTATAAATATAACTTTTTCCACAAGCCTCAAAACCCTAATCTTCCAAAACGAAAGTTGAGGCTGATTATACCCTCTTCGCCTACGAATTTGTTTCACCAGCAATGGAGCTTTGTGCGCGACGAACGGAGCATCGGAAGTCAGCCCCGCGTCACCCACGGAGCAGTTTTCCCACTCAAGGTACCCTACTTCCCTATGACGTAACTTTTTACTCGTAGCACCGATTTTCGATCCGTAAGATTTTCTGGAAAGTAGACTTGAACCTCTTCGAGATCCTCCAGGTGGATTTCGAAAAAAACCCATTAACTTGCTCGAAAAATCGAGACGAATTTGAACAAAAATCTATTTTCTGTAATACTAAAAACTGTTTTAAAACGACAACTTGTCGGCCAATTTTCTTGCTGTACATTAATGTACTGTAGGAACTAATTGAAAACAGTAAAAGACAACATAACCGAGATCGCAATGCATCTTCTGGATTGTCGTTTCGATTAGCGTGTAAAAAGTAGATTGATGTTGAAGTTGAGGAAAAACCTGTATTTAATTATAGTAATTTTCTGAAATTTGTCCGATATGACGTATGCCCCGACGAACCGGGCGACGTGGTCGTGCACTATACACATCGAAAGGCGCGTATGGATGTTGCGGACGTGTGAGAACTGACGGAACTCAGTTTCGTCGTGTGTGCGCGACGAAATCAACGCGTATCCGTCAAGATACCCCCGTATCGGCGTTTTGCAAACTTGTTCATAACTTCGTGTACAGTCTTCGAATCAAGACAAAACTTGCTCCAACAGGTCCGAATCGAAATTCTGGTCCTATATGCCAAGTTTGGTTCAATTCTGAGAAGGTCGAATCGGAACCCCTTTTTAGTGGGCCCGCGACCCACTCAAACGGGCAAATTTGTACACGGCTCATCGGAATCCAAAACTGGACATACCATTGAGTTCCTCTCCTTAAACTTAAATCGTAGACATGTAGTTTGACAACTTTAGAGATCGTAGACTTTGGCACGCATTTTGGTACAAAGCGAGTCCAACGGCGGACATCGTTTTGACCCGAAATTACGATTTTGCCCTGTTCCAGAATATGACTTTTGGATAGACATTTCTTCGTATATCTTCTTCACCGAGATCATTTTTGATGTTTGTTTCAGCGTCTGGAGTCATCTGTGATTCGTAAATTTTGGTGCTGACACTTGCTACTCTTGGATTTGCCCTTCTCGTACCGCAGGCAAGATACCTTGCCACCTTACTCCGTAATTATTATATTTTTATTTTCAGTTGTTATTTTCAGCATTTCTTATTTCTCGATATTTAAACTGTGCGTCCAAGTCACACTTGGGTGCAAGCGACTCTATCGGTCGTTTTTCTCGCTTTATTTATTTTCTCTTGCATTGACATGTTTATTGACCACCCATTGATGTTGAGGTATTGGTATATCTCATACGGCTTTGACACTTGTTGTATCACGTGATGTGAGTCACATGTAGGACACGTATCCGCGTAGTCGGCTGGCCACCGATACGTATGGTACGTGCGACGGATAGGAGTAACTGCCAATAGAATTGCATGCTAGAAGACATGGCAGTTACTAGAGGTTCATGAGTCATGGATGTGACCCTTCTAGGCATTGGATGGGAAGAACGGTTTCTTTAACGTATGGGTCCTTATGCACTTTCCTATTACTGCTACTGCTGGCCTCTGACATTCGAGGAATGTTATGCTTTGAGGTCCCTGGTATTCTGATGGGGCCACACCTAAGTTACTGCTACTGAGCCAGATACCCATGCGTTGAAGGTCTGCTCTTAACTGCATTGTCACTATAGAGCTGGTAGGCACCCTATTACATGCATCCCTTTTCTTTCTATTATATTATCACAGTTTATATGGCATGGTATTTTCTTGTATCTTGCTATGTCCCCTGAGGACCTGGTTATCTTTCCAGGGTTAGACGACTTTTTATAGGAGTACGGAGCGGTGCTGGATCCATCTTACATCGATGACGAGGTAGTCACTACTGATTTCTAGTTCATTCTATATTTGAGACATTAGTGGACATTAATTTACATCTCTTTCATTTCTATTGCGGAGGCTGGACTCCGATCTTGTGAGACTATTTTCATAGCTGTTTGGAGTGAGTATGTTCACTCGGCTATCTTTGGATACTCGTATTTATTTATTTGGACTCTATTATCTTCTGTGTTGAGCTGTGATGAGATTAGATATGTTATTCTGGCCTGTTATTATTTTACTTACAGCTTATATGCATATATGAGGATTCCATATATTGGAGTATTCTTCGTATATGTGCAGGTGGCATGTTCACGTACTTGGTCCTACGTATTTGGGACTGGGGTGTTACAATACGTCTCCTTCGACAATAATTTAAGAGGGTACATAATCGGTATCGGTGACATTGGTAAGGCTCCCAATCCTGTGATTAAAGATGTCTGTCTAGTTACCGAGTTAAAACATAATCTGCTCAGCATAAGCCATTTAGCTGATCACGGTTATGGTATTTACTTCGTCAAAGACAAATGTACTATAGTTGATAGTTCAACTGGTAGTACTATCTTTGAAGGTATCAGGGAAGACAACATATATGTTTTCTATCTGTTAGAAGATGCTAATAAAGCAGGTAGATGCTTGATGGCCAAAAGCATTGAGAGTCAACTATGCCATATAAGACTCGGTCATGCAAACATGGATACAATTTCAAAACTATCTACAAAAAAGTTGGTACGCGACTTACCGGACATATCTTTCAAGAAGGATACGGTATGTAGCGAATGTGAAAAGAACAAAGCTACCCGATCCGCCTTTAAATCCAAGAACGTTGTAAGTACCACTAGACCTCTACAATTGTTGCATATGGATTTATTTGGACCAAGTAGAATTGCTAGTCTAGATGGTAAGTTATATGCATTTGTCATTGTAGATGATTTCTCTAGATACACATGGGTATATTTTCTTGCACGCAAGATCGATGCTTTGTCAAAATTTGTCACCTTTTGTAAGAAAGTACAGAATGAAAAAGGTTTCTTGATTACTCGCATTCGTAGTGATCATGGCGGCAAATTTGAGAATGCAGCGTTCAAGCAATTCTGTGACACACACGATTATTTGCATGAATTTTCTTTCCCTAGAACTCCACAACAAAATGGAGTTATAGAACATAAGAACAGGACTCTATCTGAAATGGCTAGAGTAATGTTGAACCAGTTTTGTCTACCTAGATACTTTTGGGCTGAAGCTGTCAATACAACGTGCTATATTCTCAATAGTGTTCTAATTCGACCTATATCGAAGAACTCCCTATGAACTATGGTTTGATAGAACACCCACTATTTCTTATTTCAAGATTTTTGGTTGTAAATGCTTTATTCTTAATACTAAGACAATCTGAGTAAATTTTATAAAAAGGTCGATGAAGGTATATTTTTAGGTTATACAGCTAAGAGCAAAGGGTATAGAATCTTCAACAAGAGAACCATGGTCATCGAAGAATCAATTAATGTCAAGTTTGATGAACTAAATCAACATTCAGACGATGACAACAATGAAGACCTGATTATACCAAGTAAAGCTACAGCAAAACTTTCACACAAAGATGCAAAACTTTCAAGCAAAGAAGCCGGAACCAGCAATCCTCAGGTTACGCCAAAAGAGGTAAGATTTTTGATAAATCATCCAAAGGACTTGGTAATTTGTGATATTAACAAGGGTGTAAGTACTCGTTCCTCTAATAAAGATATAGCTTCTTGTGTTGCTTTTATTTCACAGTTTGAACCCAAAAACATTGAAGAAGCATGTAGTGATAATTTTTGGTTAGATGCTATACAAGAGGAATTAAACCAATTCGAACGGAATCAAGTTTGGAAACTTGTTCCTAAGCCCATTAATCATCCGGTCATTGGCACCCGTTGGGTATTCTGAAACAAACTAAACGAGAATGGTTTAGTGGCTCGTAATAAGGCTCGACTTGTAGCTCAAGGATATAATCAAGAAGAAGGTATCGACTACAATAAGAATTATGCCCCAGTTGCGAGATTAGAATCCATTCACATGTTATGTGCATTTGCATGTTTTCATAATTTCAAGTTATTTCAAATGGATGTTAAAAGCGCATTTTTGAATGGTTTTATAAAAGAAGAAGTTTATGTAGCTCAACCTCCAGGTTTTACTGATTTCAAAAATCCTGATTATGTTTTCAAGTTGAAGAAAGCCTTATACGATTTAAAACAAGCCCCTCGTGCTTGGTACGATCGTCTAAGCTCTTTTCTACATGACAACAATTTTTCAAAGGAAAAGGTTGACACTACATTGTTTATAAAATCTTTGAATAACAATATTCTTTTGATTCAAGTCTATGTAGATGATATTATTTTTGGATCTACTGATGAATCTCTTTGTCAAGAATTTTTAAAGTGTATGCAAAATGAGTTTGAGATGAGCATGATGGGAGAGATGAAATTCTTTCTCGGACTATAAATCAAACAAACCAATAATGGGACGTTCAAAATCAAGCAAAGTACACAAAAGATCTATTAAAGAAGTTCGACCTGGAAGTAGTCAAACCACTTAGCACTCCAATGGCGACTTCAACCAAGCTTGATATTGATGAACAAGGCAAACCCGTCGACATATATAAGTATCGAGGTATGATCGGTAGCTTACTGTATTTAACTGCTAGTCGACCAGAATTATGTTTAGTGTTTGCTTGTATGCACATTTTCAAGCCAATCCTAAGGAATCACATCTGTGCGTAGTTAAGCGTATCTTCCGATACCTTAAAGGCATTTCTTCGGTTGGCTTATGGTATCCCAAAACCACGTCATTTGACCTAACCAGTTATTCTGATACTGATTTTGCCGGATGCAAAGTAGATAGAAAAAGTACCATCGACACATGTCATTTCCTAAGAAAAGTTCTAGTCTCTTGGTTTAGCAAAAAGCAAAATTTTATCACATTATAAACAACCGAGGCTGAGTATATCGCTGCAGGACGTTGTCATGCACAAATTTTGTGGATGAAGCAAACTTTAGAAGACTATGGATTGTATTTCACACACATACCCATTTTTTGTGATAATACTAGTTCTATTAATTTTACTAAGAATCAGTATGTCACTCTCATACTAAGCATATCGAGATTCGACATTATTTTCTTAGAGATCATCAACAAAATGGAGATATAGACCTTGTATACATAGACACACAAAATCAATTGGCTGACATACTTACAAAATCTCTAGCAGAAGATCATTTCAATTATTTACGTCGAGAATCAGGAATTTTAGATATCAATAATATTAACTAATTTTGTTTTATTAATTAATTTATTCAATACTCAATAACTGTTTTTGAGACAAGCCTAAAAAGAGTTTGTCTGTCACCATGACTACGGTCGAAGCGAATCGGTATTTAAAAGTTTTTCGGTGAACCTCCGTTAGCTGGGACAGTACTCCTACAGCTAATCTAAAACAGATGCTGAGTAAAGAATATTAATGTATAAAATAATATTAATTATATTATTTGAAATTTAAAATTCCCAAACTTTGAATTAAATATTTGAAATGAGTTGATGAAAAGGATATGGCCCACAAAATTTTAAAAAAACAACAGGAGAACCCTAGGCGTATTCGGCCCGAGTTCGGTCTGAATTCGGCCAGAGTTCTTTTAGTGTTTTATGTATTTTTAAACAGAACCCGGGGCCATCTCCTCTTTTTCACTTCCAAACCCATCTTTCTCATTAACAGCAGCAGCCAAAACACCCCAAATCCTAGTTTTTCTCCACTCTATATCTTCCAATCCACGTGGAGATCTCCATCCAAAATTTGGATTCATGCGGAGAATCGCGTCCTCTACAGCATACTTGATTCTCAGAAGGTATAATTCCTTCTCTCATCCACTTTTAAACTTTTAGGATTTTTACTTTTCGGAAAGAATGCCTAAGGGATTTAATCCTTTCAAGAGGAAGAAGACCCATGCCAGTGAAGAGGCATCGTTTTCTGATCCGAACACGGATTCCCTCTTTTCCTCGGTCCAATCGGATGACGGCGCTACGAATTAGTCTTCAAAACTCATGACCAAGCATTGATTTGGTATGCCGATTTTGCTATACGTACTATTTGTACCGGATCTCCGATTAAGTGGACTGTGTTTCCTGACCACCGTCCCTTCTTTGAGGCATTAGTTTACACTATTTTGCTACCCTACAATTCTCTATAGCTACTAATGCCATTAGATTGTTCTATTGTAACTTCGTGTTAGACACTTTTACCACAAGAACTCGTATTGGCGGGATAGATATCGAGTTCAATGATGCTTTGCTAGCGGAAATCTTTGGTCTTCCAAATGAAGGTGCCCCGCTCATTGACATTACTGACTTCGATTTTCCCAAGGGCACGACTCTTGTTAGTTTCAAGAATGAGCTTTGTGCGCCCGCACGTGCTCGTCCTGGAAAGTTCAAGGACAATAACTTGAACTTGTTTAACTACGAATTACATTGCATCATCTATTCCACTCTACTTCCTAAATCTACTTCAATAGATGATGTCACTACACTCGAACTTTCTGCCCTATATCACATTCTTAAGGGGATTCTTTTTTTTGCCCCTAAGACTATTATTCAGATGATGGGTAGATGTCACGAAAGAGACCGCAACCTCTCTTATGCGATGGTTATCCCACGCATCTTTCAACATTTTGATATTGACTTATCCACTTGTGCTCTGGACCCTGAGCCCAAGTTCCTCAAGCTTTCTCGTCGCAGCATTGCCACTGCTCCTCCACCTCCTGCACCTGCTCCTACTGCACCTGTTCCTCCTCAATCTTACCCTATGACCTTTGAGGGTATTCATCAGCACCTATCGGATCTGCAGACGTTCTTTGTTGACACTTCCAAGGAACATGAGTTCCGTGAGGTGACTCGGTTCCAGGCTATTGCCAACTCCTTTGCCGATCTCAGATTTGCACAGACGGGTCACTCTGCTAGCTCTCTTCCTAGAGACCCTTATGTATCTGGTTACCGTATTGATGATGATGCGGTCCACTCTCTCTTCTAACCAGAAAACACTTACGATTGGTATCATACTTCTGGTGCTACTCCACACACCTCTGGAGCTAGCACATCTGGAGCTGGTACATCTGACATGCTGGCACTGCAGTAGATGATGATGACGATGATGACTTTTGAGATGTTATACTTTTGAGACTGATGATTTTGTCTTTTGTCTACTTGAAATGCTCCGACATTCCAAGATAGTATCAGTACTCTTTTTAAGTTATTTGGATATAATTTGTGACTTTTGATGGACATGTTTTTATGCTTCAGTTTAGCATATTATTCAGTTCAGCTTTTATTTAGCATTATCTTTATTTATGCTTTCATATAAAATGTCTGTACGAATTATTATCTGTTTATCTTATTATCTGTCTATGATGTTTATACCATGCCTATGTTGAATGAATTTATTCCTATTTTTTTGTGCTTCTTCACTGATTGTTACTTATGTATTTATTGCGGGGGAGCTTTCTCTTTTGTAATTATTTTGCTAAGTGACAACGGAGGAGAAATAAGATCTAACATCTTCATGAATACAGGTTATGAACAATTTTTTATTATAAATCTCGATACATTCGGTACTATTTTGAAATGATAAAGACCAAAGATGTTATATCGGCCAAGGTTTGTCAATTATCAAAATGGAGGAGATTGTTGGCCCGTTGGTCATGGTCAAACCTGATTTTAATAATTGATCAAACTCTGTCTTGATATACGAAAGATATTTTGGACACTGATCAAGATTGGATATCTACTCAGTTCAAGACCGAAGCTCTATTTGCCACTCAAGACTGTATTTCCTTACGCAATGTAATTTTCATTTTTATTGAGTCTAGGAATACATTGTACACCAAGTCGTTCTAGAAAATAGGCTATCCGAAATCGTTTTTCAAAACTGACCTATCTTTTTAAAATGACCTATGTTTTTGAAAAACATCTACTTTTACAAAAAGGTTCTGAAGGATTTTTAAAAAGCTATAAACAATTTTCATAAAATAAACCTGACCAAACCCAGACAGAACTCGGCCAGAGTTCGGCCAAGGTGAACGTTATGTGAACGTTGGATTTTTAACTTGGTCTCCTTTCAGTTGCAGTTAGTTACAAAGAGTTCTGTCCGTATTCTGTCCGAATTCTGTCAGAGTTCTGTCTTTGGAAAAACTCTAAATAGAGAGGAATTATGATCATTTTAACACACTCATTCACTTTTATCTTCTTTCTTCTAAAGCTTACGTTTCTTCCAAAGAGTTCTAAAAAGCTTCCATTTTCAAATCCTAAGCCAGTTACAATTCTCTAGTCAATTTGCCGGTACGGTGCGGTCTAGAAGATTTCAGAGAAATTGTAATCAGAGGCTTGATTGAAGACTCTTCAAAATTGAAGTTGGTCGAGTTCTTCGTATCAAAGCTCGCGTCTGTAGAAGTTGGAAGGACTTTGTGTGAAAACTTACGAGATTTTTCAATAGTGGATTCAACTGGAAGCTAGAGTTCTTTCGACTGGACTAGTCCTCACAAGAGGGAAGCCAGTATAAATCTCTGTGTTTACGTTTGCCTTTTGATCACTCTTTTCTTTACAGTTATTACTTTGTGTTTATTATTATTTCTGTAATCTAACTGCTAATAAATTTTAATTAGAAATATTCCGCTGCCTACTCTATTCACCCCCATCTAGAGTATTCTGCTTTACGATTTCGTTCCTACAGAAATCAACCTCTATTTATACTAGTCAGGGGAGGCAGAGTTCGACCATAGTTCTGCCCAAAATATTCAAAAATTTGAACGTTGGACAGCTCGTAGCAAGGTGTTCCTAAACATCAAGTTGCTGATTTTAAGAAGACAGAGTTCGGCCCGACTTTTGTCTTAGGCAGAATTCGTCCCGAATTCTGTCTACCTCAGACCAGAAGCCCTATTTAGGTGAGGGTGGGTTGGTTTGGTTCAGTAATTGGTTTTTTTTGTATGCAAATGCATGGAGAGATATTTCTAGGGTTTGATATGACTCAGTGCGACTCAACGTACATTTTTTTACACTAAATAAATTAAAAATTACAGACTTGAGAACAAATACATTTGCAGTGTAACAGCTTGTAGACGACATATGTCTTGAACTTGATGTGTTGAATTAAATCATAAATGATGATCTGTCTTGAACTTGATGTGTTGTATTGGATCATATCGGATATCAATTTGTTAATTATCTAAATCAGGTTGACTGTTATCCAGTTTGGGTCAACAATCTCCTCCATTTTGATAATTGACAAAATGATATTTGTATGTTTCAATATTCATACCTGGACACATGTTCAAGGGGAGAATAATTTGCACGTATGACATGGCTCCCCCGCAAATGAATAATTCCAACCTAGTACAATGGATTTATACAAGCACAATTGACAGATACATTGTATATACAATATCACATCAAATATCACATAGTATGCTACTATTTTTCTTCCCCTTTGTCATTTAGCAAATTAATGCATAGCTCACCCGTAAAATGATAAAAGATAGACAAAGTGAAGAAAGCAAACACATAACATAACCATAACCAAACTTTAATAGAAAAAACTAGCAGTTTTGATAATCCAATAGAAGAAACTTGCAGTCGTACATATAAAATAAAATAAAAATATAGTAGAATCATGAAACAACAAAGCAAAATCATAACTAAGATGCATCAGCAACATCATCAAGTAGTCAACCATAACCATCATAGAGCAGGAGGGAGGGATGGACCGGCAGAGTCCGACGGTTCGCTGGCAGAGCGCCAAGGATCGACAAAAGCAGCATAAGGATCCAAATACCTCATGGCAAGGGTCATCAATCCGGTAGGCTTCGCCAAAAAGGGGTCCCGACCCATAGAAAAAGGCATAGTGGGATGCCTGGCCATGTTGTATTGGATGTCATGAAGTATGTTGCTAATGGCGCTCATCTGAAGAGTAGTCCGATAATCTAGCTGAGAATAGCAATCATCTTCCAATCGAAAGCGGTCGTGCAACATGTCTCTGATGGAGTCTTGGGTGGCAGGTGGTTCAGGTTGAGGGGCATCAGAATCAGATGATGCTTCCTCAACCGGAGTAGGAGGTACAGGTGCAGGAACAGTCCAACGAGCCTTAGAAAGATATGTAAGAGCTCCTAAAAACTAACATTCGTCAAATAGAATGTTTAAGGCAGAAAAGAACATAAGAAGGTACATAGCATAGGAAATGCTTTGGGCTTCTTCCTAGCATGAATCATCCAGTCCATCATCGTGCGTGGAAAGTTGAAAGGGATGGTAAAATATAGATAATAACGTGTCGTAATCTCTAGGTAAGTGACTTCATCAGTAGATCCGGCTTTTGGCAGGATAGAAGAGAAGATGATACGATGAAATTCATAAAAATGTTTGTTAAGATATTTGGCACGAAGTTTACGAGGGTGAGTATTGGGCTCACACATCATGTCCTTATAGCCTTCAAGGGTGATACCGCCAACAAATTTGAATTCACAGGCATCAACAAGGCGTTCCCAAGTATTTGATTCAGGGAGTTGCAAATGCTCTGCCAAATCGAAGTCATCGAACTCAATGTCGATACCGGCTACCCTTGAATAGATTTTACGGTCATCATAAGTGAGATTGTAATAAAACATTTGAATGGCATTAAGATAAATTCTTGAAGAAGTAGAGACTAGTTCATCAAGACAAAAATCTTTAAAATTAGATTCAAAATCATAAAATATGGTAAAGTTTATGGGATAAACTAGCTCCCCCTTACGTGCACAAAATTCTGAATACCATTCCTTAGAATATTCTTACGAAACAAAGATGTGCTTATTGTAGGTGTCGGCATTGGAAGGATGAGGTGGATTAAATAATGGGTGAGGAGGATTGACATTAAAAGGAGGAGAAGGAGGATTGGATGAAGATGCTTCACTCCTACTCCTCTTTCCTCTACTGAAAAGTCTAGGTGCCATGGAAAGAAGATAATGAAATTGAAGAAGAGAAGCTACAAGAGATGCCTCAAAAAGATTAATGGAGATAGAAGAGAATCTCCAAAGAGCTTTAATTCTTGAGTTTGGAGGATAAACATCACAAGATTGGAGAGATCTAGGGTTAGGGTTTTGAGAAAATAGGTTGATGATAGGTGGAAGATGAAGAAAAATGTTTAATTTTCGGGTATGTAACATGTAGGGCCGGCTGCCATAAGAAACAATTGGTTTTGGTCAAGGCAGATCGGATGTTCAGCATTTGCTGAAGGCTTTGGAACCCAACAGACCGAGTTCGGCCCGAGTTCGGTCCCTGTGTATCCAGAACTGAAAAAAAGTGTAAAGTTGGTCACAAAAGATAGAAAAGATGGTCTAAAATTGAAAAATAGTGAATGCTATTAGCCATAAAATAAGTAGAACATGTGACAGACTTGTGAATCATTATTCAGTATATGTGAATCGTCTCAGGTTAGCTGTAGGGGCCGGATCCCAGCTAGCGATAGTCCAAAGACACCAGGTACTATGTCGCTTAGGCTTTTACGCTTTATTGTCAGAAGGACCCTTTCGGCTTGTACCCAAAATAATACAACATATACGAATTTAATTTAACAATATTGGCGCAGGTGAGACTTATTGTATGGTATCTTCATCCAAGATTCCTAATTCTCGACAAAGAAAGTTGAAACACTCTTCGGCAAGTGGTTTAGTGAAAAAGTCTGCTAGCTGATGATCAGTGTTAATAAATTCTAGATTAATAGTGCCTTGCAATTGATGATCTCTTAGAAAGTGGTGTTGTACTTCTCTATGCTTAGTGTGTGAGTGACATATTGGGTTCTTTATCAAGTTAATAGCACTAGTATTATCACAGAATATAGGAATGTTTTGAAAAGATAAATTATAGTCTGCTAGGGTTTGCTTCATCCACAAAATCTGAGCACAACAACGTCCTGCAGCTATGTATTCAGCTTCTATTGTAGATAGTGCGACAGAGTTTTACTTCTTGCTAAACCAAGAGACTAAAGCTTTGCCTAATAAATGACACGTACCGCTGGTACTTTTACGTTCGACTTTGCATCCAAGAAAATCAACATCTGAATAACCGAGTTGGTCAAAGGATGTGGTATTAAGATACCGTAAGCCCACTGTAATAGTGCCTATAAGTATCGAAAGATATGCTTAACTGCACTCATATGTGATTCCTTAGGGTTGGCTTGATAACGAGCACAAAGGAAAATACTAAACATTATATCGAAATGACTAGCAGTTAAATAGAGTATAGTACCAATCATACCTCGATACTTATGTTGATTGACTGGTTTACCGCTTTCATCAGGTTATAATTTAGATGTAGTAGCCATCGGTGTAATGATTGGTTTGATGTTGTCAAGATCAAATTTCTTCAGCATGTCTTTTGTATACTTTAATTGACTGATGAAGACTCCTTATGAGTTTTGTTTGACTTATAATCCAAGGAAGTAGTTAAGCTCCCCCATCATGCTCATCTCGAACTCATTCTGCATACACTTGGCAAATTCTTGGCATAATACCTCATTAGTAGACCCAAAGAAGATGTCATCTACATAAATTTGTACTAATAGAATTGTGTCATCAATTGATTTTGTAAAAAGTGTCGTGTCAATCTTTCCTTTTGAGAAACTTTTTTCAAGTAAGAAAGTGCTTAGGCGTTCATACCAAGCGTAAGGGGCTTGTTTGAAGCCATAAAGAGCTTTCTTAAGCTTGAAAACATGATCAAAAAATTTATAGTTTTCAAAACCAGGTAGTTGCTTTACAAAAACTTCTTCTTTAATAAAACCATTTAGAAAAGCACTTTTAACATCCATTTGAAAGAGTTTGAAATTTTAGAAGTTTGCAAAGGCACAAAGCATACGGATTGATTCAAGTCGTGCAACAAGTGCATACGTCTCATCGTAGTCGATACCTTCCACTTGGTTGTATCCTTGGGCTACGAGACGTGCTTTGTTACGTGTGACTGAACCGTTCTCATTAACTTTCTTACGAAAGACCCATCACATACCAATGATCGAATGGTTAGCAGGTTTAGGTACAAGTTCCCAAACCTGATTACTTTCGAATTGGTTGAGTTTTTCTTGCATTGCAGACATCCAAAATTCATCAAAAAAAGCTTCTAAAATATTTTTAGGTTCTATTTGGGATATAAAAGTAGTGCTAGATATAGAATCTCTAACAGATGAACGAGTACTTACTCCTCTTGATACCTCACCTACTACCAAGTTTTCTAGATGTTCTGGTGTGAAGTGGAACTTCTTTGGTAAGTTATCCAGAGAACTGGTTCCAGATGTTGTATTCTCAGGGGTAGGAGTTATTGATTTGATATGAACATCATCGTTGTCATCAGAAACAGCTGGTGAACAATTATTCTCATTAAAAGTAATATTAGCAGATTCTTCAACAATCATGGAGCGTTTGTTGAACACTCTGTATCCTTTACTCATGGCAGCATAACCAAGAAAAATACCTTCGTCAACTTTGGCATCAAACTTGCCTAAGTTGTCTTTGGTATTCAGGGAAAAGCAGCAACAACCGAACACTCAAAAATAAGAAATAGTTAGGGTTCTACCAAACCAAAGTTTATAGGGAATTTTCTTCGAAATAGGTCGAATTAAAACCCTATTCAAGACATGGCATGCTACTTATAGCTTCTGCCCAAAAATATTTTGGAAGTAAAAATTGATTCAATATAACTCTGGCAGTATCGCCAAGAGTTCTATTCTTCCGTTCTACAACACTATTTTGTTGGGGAGTTCTAGGATAAGAAAATTCAAGATTAAAACCATTTAAATCACAAAACCTTTTAAAATCAGAGTTTTCGAATTCGCCGCCATGATCACTTCGGATTCAAGTAATCATGAAGCGTTTTTCCTTTTGTACCTTTTTAGCAAAAAATTTGAAAATAGAAATAGTATCACTTTTGTTTGAAAGAAAGAAAACCCAAGTAAATCGAGAAAAGTCATCAACAATCACAAAGGCGTAGAGTTTTCCACCAAGACTGGCTACTCTACTAGGACCAAACAAATCTATACGAAGAAGTTGCAAGGGCCTAGTAGTACTTACAGAGTTGATGGATTTAAAAGAGGATTTAGTCGTCTTATTTTTCTCACATTTGACACATACCGTATCCTTTTTGAATGTGATATCTGGTAGTCCTTTTACTAGCTTCTTCATTGACAGTCTTGATATGATATCTATGTTTGCATGTCCAAGACGCATATGCCATAGTAATCTTTCATCCTTGTGAGCGTAGAGGCATCTTTCTGCATTGTTAGTATCTTTCAAGAGATAGAATATGTAAATGTTATCTTCCCTTATTGTCACACCCCGATCCCGCTAGGGTCGTTCATCCTCGCTTTGATCCCTGCGGGATCGTTCCTTTTCGCTAAGGCATGATGTTTTACAAGCCTAAGTTACGCTTGCACAAGGCCATTACCTGCACAAAACAACTAGACAAAGCAAAACACATGAACACAGCATATATAAAACAACATTAGACAAAGAGATTTGAAATGGAAATATTTTTTTATTGATAAACTTGGGAAATACAAGTACAAAGCTTTGCAAACTCAGAGTGCCTTATCTTGGCTACATGATTCTCTTTAAAACTCTCTTTTAAAATTAGTCGCAATGCCCATACATGATATCCCTTTATTATAAGCTTGAAATGTAAAGACACCTTCAAAAGAAAAGAAACTTATGACTGGACTGGAAATGTATGATAGCCTTGAGGCAATCCATAGCTCTACTGGGCTAGATGAGCTTTAGTACCCCACTTGAAATTCCGCTGTCTTCTTTGCTTTCTGAAAATGATGCCTACAACGTGGGTCAGTTCACATCATGTATTAGCGAGCGGCTTTCGCCAAAACTCACAAATATGTGCACTAAGTCAACATATAAAGCTACATATTAATAGTGATCTTTCTACTTGTCTAGATTTTTTAACAACTCATAATAAATATGACAGTAGAATCATTTCATAACATTCTTACCCATCTCCGATAGTCATCCCTACACAAGACAGGTTAGCACAATTTGCATATGATATAAAGGTATACAATTTAACTATGCATCTCTAGTCAGGTTGCAATGCACTCTAATTTCATAAATGTACCTAACTATATGTTGGTCCACAGGTCGTTTCCCATGATTAGCCGCTGTGACATATGGGTTCAGCTCGTCGCTATTTGGACTTGATGCAACACTCGAGGTTTCTTGTACCTTGAAATGTCTAGACAATCTTCCCCAGGCCAAGCAATTCAAGGCACCCCCAGAACCGCCTGAGAGATCTAGTTTCCTTATGCACAAGTTGTCCAGGACCTATGCATACTATGTAAGGCGACTGTTATGCAACACATGTATTTATGTTTTGCTTTGGTTTATAACAGAGCTATAACTCCTAGCTTTGGGACAATTCTCTTTGTTGTGGCAACGTGTACAAGTCCGTCTGTACACATCTAAACATTTGAAGCATATTCGTAGGCAAAAGATATTATTCATATGGAAACAGATGATACGGCAACTAATAATCCAGCATATGATTCAATTTATTATCTTCTCTTTATCGTTTGTTATTGTGGTATCGTTGATCGTAGGGACAAGGCAACAAAGTGGACTAAAGATCATTTTTATTAGGGCATACAAATAAATGCAAGTTCGATTAGAGCAACTCACCAAGATGAATCTTAGTTGAGAGAAGGAGGGACTTCACGTACCGTTTACGAACAGTTCACGCGCCCTACCTTGACACCAACAGTTAATTAGCATACTTTGGTCTCTTTCTCTCAAGATTCAAAATGAATGTGAAATGCGATGAAAGAGAACAATAAAAACTAATCATCGAAAACCAACACGAAAACACATTCATTAAAACCAAGCAGCGAAAGAAAACATCCAACAAAAACCTTGGATTCATTTCAATAGAAGCCAATCCATCAATTAGAAAGCTTCATTGCATTATCAATCAATACTGGCAAAGGTTTCCCCAAATACTCAGTTCGAGACTGAGTTAGCAAACCATGGATATTACATAGTGACCCACGAGGAGCGAGGCACTACATAATAACCCACTGAGAAAAAGTTTTGTCCTCAAAACATAAAAAATATGCTCACCTCCACTAGTATTGCATTCAGGATTGAGTAAGGCGGATAGGTTGAAGACTCGAGCAGTAACATTAGCATTCTGTAACTGCTGATTATGTGGACTATCTCTGATTTGCGGTGGGGTCCCTCAACGGCCCACGTTCCTCTGCATCGTTTTGATTTCTCTTTAGACAATTTCTGACAGCGTGACCCTGCTGGCCATAACTAAAGCATGCTTTGCTCAAGGAAGGACAGGTTTCCTTTGTGTGACCCTTCATGTCACAGTAGCTGCATTCTAAAGTTTTCGTGCAACAATTATCTTTGGTGCGGCCCTGACGGCCGCAGAATCCGCACTCTACTTTGTTGTGATTATCTCCCTCTGTCTTCTTCTCGCCGTCGTGGTATCTCTTTGCAGATAGATTTTGACCATTCTAAACTTTTGCTGGTATGAATCTTAGGTCAAATCGTTCCATTTGTAAGGATGCCTCGAAGGCCTTGTTATACCATTCACACTCTCGGTTCAAAACACTCTTTTGAATATCCTCGTTCAGACCATGTATGGATCGCGACATGCGAACCCTCTCATTCGGAATCAATACGCTTGCAAAACTTGGCAAGCTTAGAAAATTTTGACTCATAATCTTCAACGGACATGCTTTCCGGCTTCAGCAGGATAAACTCGTCTTCTTTCTGCTGACTAACTGCAGGTGAAGGTAATCTTTCAGGAAGGCATGCTTAAATATAGCCCATGTGATCTTTTTGTCCCTTGCTCTGGCACGTAGTTCTGGTTTCTTAGCCTCCTACCAGTTATCTGCCTGCAATCGAAGTTGTACAGTCGCACAAGCCATTTTTTTGCTGTTAGGAATGCCGATGAAAGAGAACATGCATTACATTACCTTGATCCAGTTCATTACCTCGTCTGGTGATGTTCTACCCTCAAATTTTGAAGGCTTAGGGTCTGTTTGGATTGACGTTTTTATCCCATACTTTGAGTTTAAACATCACTTGGCTAATAAATAGCGTTTGGCAAATGACTTCCAGAGTGCTTGGTTTGAAAAAAAAATTTAGAAAACAACTTTTAAACAGCGTTTTGGGAAAGCAACCAAAATGTGTTTTACCAAAATTCTCACTCTACTTTTTCCTCACAGCCACTCGTTTCTCTCTCTGGCCCACGCACACTTTTCTAAGAGGGAAAAAAAAACCTTTCTGCTTCTTCTTCTCCATCTTCTTCTGCTGCTTCTTCTTCTCCTGTGGAGGAGTGGCCGGCTCGACCACTTTGGCTTCTTCTCCATCTTCTTCGATAGAGGAGCAGTATCTTCTCCGTTGACCACCTTCACCTCCAGTGCCTGCTCAGGCGGCTCAGGCGGCGAGCTCCTCCGCGGAGAGGCCGCAAGCTCCTCTGCGGCGAGGCAGCGAACTCCTCCCTCGACGCGAACTCCTCCGCCTGGTCATCCTCCGTGGCGAGCCAGCGAACTCCTCCCTCGACGCACGGTGCAGTAGCCTGCCTGATCTTCGTCGACCTAGGGTTAGGTCGAGCTCCTCGGGTGAGTGGCGACCGAGGAGATCGACCTCGGGTACGGTGGCCCCGCCTGGTTGTCGTCGAGGCGGTCAAGCTCCACCTCCTATTGCAGCGGCTGCTCCGGTGGCGGCGACGGCTGCTCCTCCGGTGGCGGCGGCGGAGGAGCTCGACCGTGCCTCGATCTCGGAATCTGGATACAATGAAAAAATAGACACAGTTAGGCAGGACACAGAATAAATAAACACAAAAAAATACTTTCTAAAAATATCTTACCAAACAAAATTTTTCTTTTTTGTTACAAGAAATCATTTTCTAAATAAAACTAGCCAAACGCAAACTCTGAACAGAAAACAGTTTTATAACTTACTCTCAGAAAACTGTTTTTAGAAAAAAATTCAGAAAACATATCCAAACGGACCCTTAGTTTTGTAAAATCTTACGAAATAAAAGGTTTCTTGTGAGCCTGCTGTGGTTCATCTACATCAACGGGCCCAATATCAGGAGTGTTAGTTGGATTTTTGCTGCGGTGGTATCTTGATTTTTCGCTAGCGCTGTTACGAGCTGGGTCAAGGCATCCAGCAATTTATGTTGGGCCTCCATTCGAGCCTGTTATATGTGGTTATGCTCGTCGACATCCTGTCTTTGTAGTTCCATCAAGGTCATAATCCGTTCTATCGGATCGGACGAGCAAGATGGTCGAGGAGGAGCTATTTCTCTACAAAAGAGTATAACTTCTGTTAGTCTCATAAAATATTATGGACTTATTGTATGGGGCATTGGTTTTCATAACTCAAAATAGGGACTTTTTAAAAGCCATCAAAATACTTATATATATATATACTTTTCAAAAAATGATATTTGCAAGAGGCCAAGGACGTAAAGCCGTGCTCTGATACCATTCTGTCATGCCCCGATCCCGCTAGGGTTGTTCATCCTCGTTTTGATCCATACGGGATCGTTCGTCCTCGCTAAGGTGTGATATCGTTCAAACCTAAGTTACACTTGCACACGGCCATTACCTACACAAAACAACTAGACAAACACACGCACACAGCATTTATAAGCCAACATTGGACAAAGAGCTTTGAAATGGAGATAGTTCTTTTATTGATAAACTTGATAGGAAATACAAGTATAATGCTTTGCAAACTCAGAGTGCCTTATATTGGGTACATGATTCTCTCTAAAATTCTCTTTTGAAAATAGTCGTAATGCCCATACATGATATCCCTTTATTACATGCTTAAAATGTAAAGACACCTTCAAATAAAAAGAAACTTGCGATGGCCTTGAAATGTAAGATAGCTTCGAGGCAATCCATAACTCTACTGGACTAGACGAGCTTTAGTGCCTCACTTGAAATCCCCCTGTCTTCTTTGCTTTCTGAAAAGGATGCCCACAACGTGGGTCAATACACACCATGTACTAGCGAGCGGCTTTCGCCGAAACTCACAAATATCTGCACTAAGTCAACATGTGAAGCTACATATTTGCTAGTGATCTTTCTACTTGTCTAGGTTCTTTTTAACAATTCATAAGAAATATGACAGTACAATTATTTCATAACATTCTTACCATCGTCGACAGACATCCCTGCACAAGAAAGGTTAGCACAATTTGCATATGATATAAAGGTATATTGTTTAACTCTGCATCTCTAGTTAGATTGCAATGCACTCTGATTTCATAAATGCACCTAACTATTTGTTGGTCCACGGGTCGTTTCCTGTGATTAGCCGCTATGATACATGGGTTCAGCTCGTCGCTGTTTGGACTTGATGCAACACCCGAGGTTTCTTATACCTCAAAATGTCTAGACAATCTACCCCAGGCCGAGCAATTCAAGGTGCCCCGAGAACCGTCCGAGAGATCTAGTTTCCTTGTACACAAGTTGTCCAGGTCCTATGCATACTCTGTAAGGCGACTATTATGTAACACATGTATTTATGCTTTGTTTGGTTTATAACAGAGATATAGCTCCTAGCTTTGGGATAATTCTCTTTGCTGTGGCAACGTGTACAAGTCTATCTGTACACATCTAAACATTTGAAGCATATTCGTAGGCAACATATATTATTCATATGGAAACAGATGAAGCAGCAACATATAATCCAGCATAAGATTCAATTCATTATCTTCTCTTTATTTTTTGTTATTGTGGTGTCATTGATCGTAGGGACGAGACAATAGAGTGGACTAGAGATCATTTTTATTAGGGCGTACAAATAAATGCAAGCCCGGTTGGAGCAACTCACCAAGATGAATCATAGTTGAGAGAAGTAGGGACTTCATGCGTCGTTCACGAACAGTTCACGTGCCCTATATTGGCACCAAAAGTTGATTAACATACTTCGGTCTCTTTCTCTCAATATTGGAAATGAATACAAAATACGATAAAAGCGAACAATGAAAACCAATCATCGAAAACCAACACAAAAACGCATTCATCAAAACCAAGAAGCAAAAGAAAACATCTAACAAAACTCTTGGATTCATTTCAATAGAAGCCAATCCATCTATTGGAAAGGTTCATTGCATTTCATCCGTGATCAATCAATACCGGCGAAGATTTCCCCAAATACTCAGTTCGAGACTGAGTCAGCAAGCCGTAGGTATTATATAGTAAACCGCGAGGAGCGGGCACTACACTTATCCCTTCAAAAGCGATGTCTCCAGATGATCTATCATATATAGAGCATTTAGTTTTTCGAAAGTTAATATCATATCCATTGTCAGCAAGATAACTGATGCCGAGCAAGTTATGCTTTAACTCTGTTACTAAACAGACATCTTTAATGACTGGAAAAGGAGAATTACTAATAGTACCGTTGCCTAAAATATAACCTTTCAGATTATTGCCTAATGATACATATCCTTCCCTTTTCATCGATAGTGTTACGAAAAGATTTTTATTTCCAATCATATGTCGCGAGCACCCACTATCGAGAATCCATTTGCTTCTAGAAGATGAAGGATGGTCCACCTACACCACGAGTAGATGTGACCTTTGATACCTAAATTCTTGAGGGTCCTGAAATATTAGCCTTCAGTACCCATGCATACAAGTTTAAATCAACTAATCTTCTGAATCTACATTGAGGTGAAGTGTGTCCATACATACCACAGTAGTGACATATAGCATGCATGTTTATGTTAGGAGTAGGATGATAATGATGTCTATGTATGGGTGAATGTCGTGTTGCATGAGAATATGTGTACATAAAAGCGTATTTGTGTGCAGTATGTGTATGTGTGTTTTTCCTATGTCGTATATTTTTCCTATGTCGTGTATCCTTGTGTTGAGTAGTCTTGTGTCTCATGTGAGTATTGTGACCGTTAGACTGAGTTTGAGGTTTAATAACCTGTTTGCCCAGCCTGATCTCTAATCTTTTAAAGGCAGTATACATTTTATCATATTTAGCAGTCAAAGTACTAATTCTTACGACTGCAGTATTGTACTTCTTTTTCTCTTCCGTAAGCTTTTTATTGAGTACGGTAAGATCATGTATTTGTTTCTCAATACGCGATTCAGCATCGTGTAAGCTTAATTTAAGCTTGGATAATTCCTCAGTGCTATCTATGGGAGATGTGTCTCTAACATTATCAAGCAAGCATGATAGTCTATGAATTTAAGCTTCATGAGTCTTGATCTTATCCTTTACATGTTTGTACTTACTAAGTAACTTCTAGTGGTCTTCAAGTAAATAACTAAAAGCGTCTCCAAGTTCATCAAAAGTAAAGTCATCAAGTAAATCATTTGTTACCTTGTCGGACGTTGCCATTAGGCAGATGTTTACAGTATCTTGGGGAGTGTCCTCTTCTACTTCTGAGTTATGGGCTTCGCTCTCATGTCAGATGCTTGTGTTGGCATACTTCCGAGAGGATGGCCTCTTGTATGATTTTTCATATCGGCTCCCTTTCTTTGCTGCAGGGCTGTCTTTTTTGAAATATCTTATCTTCTTACAGCCGAAGCAGATAGGCTCTTCATCATCGTCTTTGTGTTGTTCCTTCTTCCTTTGGTTGAAACGTAGAAACTTCTTGAAGTTGCGAACCATAAACGCTTGATCATCACCTTCGGAGTCATCATCGTCTGTTTATCTGGAGCAGTCTTTCGGCGATAAACTCTTAGAGCGATTTCTTTTTCTGTTGGAGCAGTTTCTTTAAAGCCCTTGAGGTCGTTCTCATGCGTCATTACTTTGCCCATCAGAGTCTCCAGAGACATGGTAGTGAGATCGTTGCCTTCGATGATTGTCGTGGCTTTAGGGTTCCAGTTCTTCGTTAGACCCCTTAGCACCTTGTATACCTTCTCATGGTTGGAGTAGTTCTTTTCGAGGGAAGATACGATGTCGAAAAATCTGGTAAACATTTGTGTGATCATCTCGTTAGGCTTCATCTTGAATGCTTCGTACTCCTATATTAGCCGACTAATTTTTGATTCCTTGACTTGAGTGGTTCCTTCGTGAGTCACTTTTAGAAGCTTCCATACTTTGTGTGAAGTGGTACACGTAGATACCATATTGATTTCAGTCCTGTCTATAGCACAGAAGAGAGCATTAATAGCCCTAGCATCTAGACTAGCCTGTTTCTTTTCTGGCTCAGTGTATTTGTCATAGGATTTCCCTATGAGGTTCCCATCAACTACATTTCTACCAGGCTTCTTATAACCATCTGTAACTATGGTCCATAAGTAAAAAGTCTAGAGATTTTAGATAGAAACTCATTTGTGTCTTCCAGTAAATGTAGTTGGTTCCATCAAATAGGGGTAGCCTATGAGTGGACTGTCCTTCACCGTAGTTGGTGAGAATGATTGTGTGGTTGCCATAGATCAGCATTAGGGTGTTAATCCTTTATCAAGAGACCAGAGCTCTGATACCAATTGAAGGAACATGTAGGCAACTCTAGAGGGGGTGAATAGAGTTTGTGTCTATAATGACCAGTTAAAAAATTAACTTTATGCTAAGTCCAGAAGCAACTACTGAGAGAATATATAATCAGAGAGTAACAAAGCGGAAAGTATAAGGGTTTAGAAGAGCACACATACACACAGCGATATAACCTGGTTCCCCTCGTGGAGGACTAGACCAGGCCTGAGAACTATTGCTCATGATTGAAATCCACTATTTGTGACATAGGATACACACGTGCCTTTAGTCAGAAGAGCACGCCAACTTCTTACAGACACGTGCCTTGGAAGCGCTCGCTACTTTGACTTCGCAGATGCGAAACTTGAAATTTTCCAAGTGACTTCTTTTCAAACTCTTACATAGAACTTTTAGCTAAATTGCACTGAGCACCTTGGGGCTTAGGAAATTTTGTGGCTAGGGGATTGGAAGAGTAAGGCTTAGAGAATATAAGGCTTAGAAGATGAGAGTGAGAGATGATTTGAAAGGAAGAAATCAAGCTCTATTTATACTAGTCAGGGGGGCAGAGTTCGGCCAGAATTCTGTCCCAAATATTTAAAAATTCGAATGTTGGACAGCTCGTAGCAAGGTATTCCTAAAAATCAGGTTACTGATTTTAAGGAGGCAGAGTTCAGCCCGAGTTTTGTCTACCTCAGACCATAAGCCCTGTATGGGTGAGGGTGTTTTGGTTTGGTTCAGGAATTAGTTTGTTTTGTATGGTGGAGCTAGGAGAGATATGTCTAGGATTTGAGATGACTCAGTACGACTGAACGTACATTTTTCTAGACTAAATAAATTAAAAAATTACAGACCTAATAATAAATACATTTGCAGCGTAACAGCTTGTACACGACGTCTGTCTTAAACTTGATGCGTTGAATTAAATCATAGATGATGTCCTGTCTTGAACTTGATGTGTCGTATTGGATCATATCAGATATCAGTTTGTTAATTATCAAAATCAGGTTGACTATGATCTAGTTTGGGTTAACACCTTTTTGGCGGGCCCGCGACCCGATCCAACGGGCAAATCTATGCACGGCCCACCGGAATCAAAATTTGGACATACCTTTGAGTTTGTCTCAACTGTGCACGATCCACCGCGATCCGAGCCATATTTGGTCCGATTCTGAGAAGGTCGACCGGAACGCTATTTTGGCAGGCTTATGATCCGACTCAACAAACAATTTTGTGCACGGTTCATCGGAATCCAAATTTGGATATACCTTTGAGTTTGTATCAAAAAATGAACTCGGAGGTATATAATTTGTCGACTTTAGAGACCATAGGTTCTAGAACATTTTTCGGTACAAAGTGGGTCCAATGACGGATATTATTTTTACCCAAAATTACCATCTTGCTCCTGTATCCAGAATTGGACTTATGGGTAGTCAAATTTAGACATTTTTCTTACGTTAAACACGTTGGCGATGTCTGCTTCAACATTCAAAGACATTTGCAGGAGTTTAACTTTTGTGTCACATTGAGTGATTATAAATTGTTGGTTCTGCAAGCGACCACCACGCAAGTATACATTGCCAAACTTATACAGTATTTACATATTTTTTCTCCTATTTTATTTCTTTTCATATGGTTACATGCTTCTTATATTCGTACTTGTTTATCATCTACTGCCTTGCCTATTTATTTTCTAGATTTACGTGCACCTATAGGGTATTAGTTATCTTTTTGCTTATTTATCGGTCTCTTCTTGTTCACCGTGTCTGGTGATAGAGTTTTCAGTTCTACACCATGTTTCCTTGACTCACTACAAAAATTTGTCAGATTAGCGACGTTCTAAAATGTCGTTAATATCGGCCAAAACGTTGCTAACTTGAATTAGCGACGTTTTCAGCGTTGTTTTGGAAACGACGAAAAAAAGCGTGTCGCTAATCAAGAAAATATCGCAAAACATCGCTATGGCGACGTTAGTTAGCGACGCTAGTTATGTCGCTAAATAGTGACGTTATTTGAGACATTTTATTGTTGTCCCGATTAGCGACACATTAGCGAGATTTTTGCGATGACGTGGTGGCATCAGATTGTTTGCCACGTCAACAATTTAGCGACGTTTCTAGCAACGTTTTGCAAACGTCGCTAACAGTTAGCGACAAATACAAATGTTGCTAAAAATGTCGCTAAATTGAAATTTTTTTTAAAAAAAGAATCCAGAATACAAATGTACAATCCCAAATACAGAATCCAATCCAATCCAAAATACAGAATCTAATCCCTGGGTTCGTCGACCCCTTCGGTGGAACACTCAACATCGGTACGCACAATACAATCCAGAATAGACCAAAAATAATTGGTCCTCTCCTCAAGCCTCTCAGAACATCACAATATGCATCACACATCACATAAACCAATATATATCACAATATGCATCACACATCACACAAACCAATATACATCACACACCAAAAAACAAATATCCATCACATTATCCAAAGGAGATATATCCATCAAAACAAATATCCATCACAATATCCAGAGGAGATATATCCATCAAAACAAATCCAGTCAATATATGTATCTACTGTCGTCTATGCTGAGGCAGATATAACTCCCTCAGCCAGCGCGCATAAGTAGGATCTACGGCAGCCATATCAATATCCAGAGGAGATGGATGACTGGAACTTCCGGTGGAACTGCCCTCTGGTGCCACCTCAACTTTTACAGCTCCCTCGGCTTTAGGAATTACTTCTGGAGCAGCTATATCGGTGGAACTGCCCTCTGGTGCCACCTCCTCTTTCACAGCCATCAGTGACTCCCTCAAGCGAGATCCTCGGGTCTTAGGTGCCATCTGTGAGAACGGATGCCATCTCGTTTGAGTACATTTTTGAAAGCAGATAAAATAAAAAAAATTTAATTTTTTTCAAGTGTGAGAATGGATGGCTCAGAACACAACCCAAAATTCATTCAAGCATACATTAGTGTGAATCATCTATATTCTGTACATATGGTGTAGTATATGTTCTTATAGAAGCTTCTTTATCTGAAGGATATAACAAAATCAAGATGAACCCACATAATGTAATACTAAGACATCATCTACTATAATAACAGAATCAAGATAGGTTGTCGTATCATCATTGCCAAGGAATAGAGGTTAATTGGAGGAAGTTACTGCAGAAAGTGAAGACCGACATGAACTGACGCACGAAAATGAGGGGCTCTAAGCTGGAACAAGTAAAGTTGTGCTTTGGAAAAAGAACTCTTATAAATTCTTTGTTCACAAAGCAAGCTATAATTAAAGAATACATAACAAGTATCGAGTTCATAACTCAAGTATAGAGCTTACAAGAGTTATATAAACTCGATACTTGTTCTGTATTCATTATATCTTGCTTTGTGAACAAAGAGCTTACAAGAGTAGAACATCCAAAACACAACTTTACTTGTTACAGCTTTGATCTCCTCCTTTTCGTACATCAGTTCATGTCAGCCTACACTTTCTGCAGTAACGACTACAAGTTTTATGTTCTTCAACGATATATTTTACATGGTTAATTGCCAAGTGTGGGGACGAATGGCTCAGAACACAACCCAAAATTCATTTTAGCATACATTAGTGTGAATCGTCTATGTTCTGTACATATGTTGTAGTATATGTTCTTATCATATCTAGTATCTGAAGGATATAACAGAATCAAGATGAACTCACATAATATAATACTAAGACATCATCTACTACTATATAAGATATAGTGATAGGTTGTCATATCATCATTGTCGAGGGATGAGGGTCGAAGGATAGTCAACTTTATCAACGGCTACATAGTTTCTGCCTTGCCAGTCGAATGGCTACAGGGACTATGTCCTGATCACCATTTTGTACCGTAGATAAATGCAAAAGGAGCTGGAGCCAAAATACAGAATCTAAAATACAAAATACAGAATCCAATCCCTTGGTTCGCCAAAAATACAAAAACAAATATTGTCACACAGTACTATAATTCATAACTATTTTAAGTATAAGAATGGATGGCTCAGAACACAACCCAAAATTTATTCTAGCACACATTAGTGTGAATCATCTATGTTCTGTACATATGGTGTAGTATATGTTCTTATCGAATCTAGTATCTGAAGGATATAACAGAATCAAGATGAACCCACATAATGTAATACTAAGACATTATCTACTACTAAAAGATATAGTGATAGGTTGTCGTATCATCATTGCCGAGGGATGAGGGTCGGAGGACAGTCAACTTCATCTAGGGCTACATAGTTGCTGTCTCGCCAGTCGAATGGCTGCAGGGACTATGTCCTGATCACCATGTCGTACCGTAGATTAATTCAAATAGAGCTGGAGCTGGGGCCAAAATACAGAATCTAAAATATAAAATATAGAATACAGAATGCAAATAGAGCTGGAGCTGGAGCTGGAGATACAATCCAGAGATTGATACAGTACTAATTCATATATGTAGTCCAATACAAATAGTCTAATACAAACAAAACCCAATACACATAGTCCAAGACAAATAAGTACTAATAGCTAATGAGAACCACGCAGCTCACGCAAACGCTCAGTGATACAATCATGCAACCACTTCGAATAAGTGGGATCAATGGCGGCAGGAGAGATGTAGTCCATTGCAGGTGCTGGATGAATAGAACTCCCGGTCTCACTAGCTACCAGTGCCACTTCCTCCTTAACAGTAGGAGGAGCCACCTCAGCATTCAGTATTTCCCTCAAACGACGTGCCGCTGCTCGGGTCATGGGTGCCATCTCGTATGATCGATATTCACAAATAATATAATTGTAACATAAGCAAGCTAACTAAAGGAACCATCATCTCGTTTGAGTACATTTTTGAACACTACAACAAAAAGACCTATTAATGACGCTCGACAAGGAGTTTTAATGACGGCTGATACATAAGCGTTATCAAGTTGAAAAATACCTTTTTTCTATGACGGTTTGGGCTAATTCTGGGCTTTTTATAACATTTATAAAACAAAGCGTTATTAATAGTTTAGAGGGATGGCAAACTTGTAATTAATAAACTTCCAACAAAACCCTTCACACCCGATCTTTTTCAGAGCTTCCCTCCTCCCCCTCTTCCCTCTTCTTCCTGAACCCTAAAATTTTCCAAAGCTCGTTCAGTTTCTTGCTCATTTCCATCTCCCTGAACCCTAAAATTTTCCTAAACTCTAATCTTCTCCTTCTCCTCCTTCTTTCAACCTCCTAAATCGAAGAGAAAGAGAACTCCTAAATCAAAAATTACAGAGAGGGAAGGAAATGGAAGGACGGGAGTGCGTACTGTGGCGACGGCTACGGCGGAGGAGTGCCAGTGCGGAGGTGGCAGTCTGGGCGGCGCCAGTGCCCACCGGTGGCGGCGTGGATTGCAGTGGTAGTCCTCGATGACATCAGCCGCAGCCCTCGAATGCAGTACCACGCCCTCTCTCTCGCTCAATCGGTAACCATCGATCCCCAATTTCTCCAATCTCTTGGAAAAATCCTATTTTTTTTTCTTCCTTCGAACTTAGGGTTTCTGTGATCTGATTGTGTTGGATTTTGTTCCAGGCAAATTTGGAGGTCGACATCGTCGCCAGCGGAGGTAGGTTGCATCCATTTTCCATGGAAGGATTATAGTTTTCGCGTCGGTATCGCGTTGTGTCGTGCTACATTCATATTACTGGAAATAAAATTTACGTCTGGCGAAAAAATGACATAATTTGATTGAACAGTGAATGAGAAATTTGATCATCAAGTTTCAATGGTTGCCTTCACAATCAGCACCGTGTGTCCGTAGTATTTGTTTATGCATCGTGTGTATTCGCATCGAAGCACTTAGCACACTATAGAACAATTTGAGCTTAATTTGGAATTTATCTCGATCTCGATCTTAGTGTTGAATAGAACACTTTATGAATTTGTTAAAAGCAGGTAATGATCCTCATATGGCTGTTAAAGAAAACCCGTCCATCCATCTTCACACTATGGTGAGGATTCTACATTGTTATGTCTCGTTGATATAAATTTGTTCGAGTATTCCAATGTAAGGAAATCTAATATATTAGCATCTAATAGCACATCCGATGTTATTGTTTTCCAGAAATTGGTGGACTTTCAGGGACTATCAAAGATATCGAAAGTGTTGACACTTCTACTCAAGGCAGCGGTGCAGTTTGTCATCTTAGTTTGGTTTCTTTGTGTTAAGATTCCCCGTTCGGATATTTTTATTGTCCAGGTGAGGCTGAATCTTATGCGTATCATCAGATTTTCTATGTGAAAATGGTTCACGGTAATTTGATAATGATTGGAGACCCCCCTCAGCATCCGTAAATAGAATTCAGGCCTAGCTGTCATTTACATATTAGTTTAGTGTATGACTACTTCTAGCAGATCCTTAAATGCTCAGCGAAGTTCTCATCTAAATTCAATATTTTCAACTTAGTTGACTATTTTTGGGGAATGAGATATTTCCTATTTCACTTTTGTGGGTTTTCAACTTTGTCGGCTACATTGTTTTAATTTTTTTTTGCTGGATGTAGAAACAAATTGTGCAAAATATGCATGCTTTCTTGTCAGTCCCCTTGGCTCCATTGGCACCAATACATCTCCTTGTGAAGAAGAGTCACATTAAGACGGCTTGAAGGCTCAACCATCTGTATTGGGGCAACAAATTGCTGCTTTTGTTAGCCAAAATTTTGATGCCGAAATGAATCGGACTTCTCAACCTGATTTTCGTACAACTCCCTTGTCTATGTATGGAAAGGGAGGGGATGTTACATCTTTGAGGGTTGATGCTAAGAACTCATCTTCTTCTGTAGGAACTTCCCTTTAGTATCTCGCTGGAAATGGGTGGGTGATTTCTTACTCTCTTTTCTGTTTTGGTTTGTTTTTTGGTATTAAGTATAGCCTTCTGCTTGTGTACTCTTGGTCATTTAATTTCTGAATGCTTTTATTGGTTCAAAAAATTGCAGGAGATCCAAGTGGGTGCCTCTTCCATGCGGAGACCTGATGTTGGGCTGTGCCCGGTAGTGATTTATTCTTTGAAATATGTACTAAAATTTGTTGTTCAAGTATTCTTAGCTTTAGAGATAATGTATTTATGTTTCTTTCAGCTTGGTTCTGCTCCAGTGGAACATGATTTGCAATCTGTCAAGCAAAAAGTAGAGAGTGGTACAACACATTATATTAGTCAGAAAGGTAGCTATTCACATATTGAATAAAACATTTTACATGTGATGCAGCATAGGATGCTCTTTTTATGTGTGAATTTTTGTATTCCTCTGATCATTCAATTACTTTAATTTTTTATTAGAAACAACTCCTGTTATGTGGCCTGGATTGCCTAGCAGCTCTCATGGGCATTTTATGTACTACTCCCTGAACTCCCTGCCTCCTCTATTGAGCTCTTTCAACATAAGTAATCATAGTTTGTTCTCTGTTATGTTATCTTTGAACGACAACTAACTACAGTCTGCACTATCAGCCCTTCAAGTAAAACTACCGGATGCCCAAAATCAGTTTCTGCTTCAGCTACACGCAGTTCAACTACGAATGATCCCCCAACTGAAATGGTGAGTCATCGTGCTTTATCAAGAAATTTTGCTTTCTACTATTTGTTGGAATAGATTTCAAGTTATGAAAGACACTATCCGGTCTTTCCTTTACTGTGTGTGAGCCATATGTATAAAAGGAAATTGTTGACGTTTGTTATATCGACAGTTAATTATTGACTTTGAATCTTTTTATTTTAATGATGCTTCGATTGTTTAGAAAGGTTACTGCATGTTCTTAGTATTTTTTTAGCTGTTATGTCATCTTTATAAGGGATTGTTATATTTTTTTTAGCTGTTATGTCATCTTTATAAGGGATTGTTTAGAAAGGTTACTGCATGTTCTCAGTGCTTTTTTTTACCTGATTTCCGAACTCTCTAACTACATAAAAATAATTTCATGTATACTCATGTTTCCTATTGTTTTATATGTACTCATGTTACTTGTTTTTTTTAATTAGGAAGACTAATATTTTTTTTTCTTCTAATGGTCCAAACCATGAAGCTGATATGAGGACGGGAAGAGCTACCTACTGGGAACTTACAAGTCTTCAAACCATCTGGCTTGGACTTCAGGTGGTTGTTTAGACAAATAGGTATGGTTTTATAGGTATGGTTTCTATGGAGATGTTATCAAGGAAAGTGATATATGTTAATAGTAACTTTTTTATGTCCTGTGTATAAATAGGACATTTAATTGCATTCTTTGAGTGGCATGTTTCTTTCATATTTGATTGCATTCTTTGAGTGGCCTGTTTCTTTCACTCTTTGAGTGGACTGTTTATTACTACAGGTAAGTATTTTAATGCATTCTTAGATTCAATGTATATGAAAGTATTTTATTACATGATCCTCAATTGCTACTTTCTTGTTGGAAACTTGGTACCAACTCTTAAGACATGAGGTGGTCTTTTGGTAATATTTTTTTTTTATCTTTTTCAGGGTTTTGCTACGTGATGCCGACAGTTTTGATGTGCTTAAAGTTGAAGCCAATGTACTAATAGTTTTGAGGGTCTACTTACTAGTAGTAGTTGTAAATATATGTATTTGGATGTCCTATTTTGAACAAATATAATGAAGATGGTAATTTATATTATGTATATATTTGTAAATGGATTAAATGGTACTCTATAACATTTAGATGTTTTCTTGTGAATATGGTTCAAAATGAATGTTTTGAAATTGAATTGAGCAACATTGAGCATTGATCTATAATTTTTTGGAAAGTAATATATAAATGTGCAGAATTGAGCGTTATAAATGTGCTGAATTGAGTCTATACAGATTATCTATTCATAACACTTTCAAACTACGCTAAAAATAAGTGTAGCAGAAACTCATCATATTCATGATGTTTTTATTTATGACGCTTTTAAAAAATATTTATAACACCCGTTTTCATCACGCTTGCTTCGGAAAAAAAGCGTCATGGTTTGTCATTAATGACGGTTTTTAGCCGTCATTAAAATGTATTTCTGTTGTAGTGGAAAGCAGATAAATTACAGAACATTCATTTTTTGCTAAGTGTGAGAACGGTTGGCTCAGAACACAACCCAAAATTCATTCTTGCATACATTAGTGTGAATCATCTATGTTCTGTACATAAGTATATGTTCTTATCGAATCTAGTATCTGAAGGATATAACAGAGTCAAGATGAACCCACATAATGTAATACTAAGACATCATCTACTACTAAAAGATATAGTGATAGGTTGTCGTATCATCATTGCCGAGAGATGAGGGTCCGAGGACAGTCAACTTCATCTACGGCTACATAGTTTCTGCCTCGCTAGTCGAATGGTTGCAGGGACTATGTCCTGATCACCAAGTCGTACCGTAGATTAATACAAATAGAGATAGAACTGGAGCCAAAATACAGAATCTAAAATACAAAATACAGAATTCAATCCCTGGATTCGTTGAAAATACAAAAACAAAGATTGATATAGTACTAATTCATATCTATTTTAAGTGTGAGAACGGATGGCTCAGAACACATCCCAAAATTAATTCTTGCATACATTAGTGTGAATCATCTATGTTCTGTACATATGGTGTAGTATATGTTCTTATCGAATCTAGTATCTGAAGGATATAACAGAATCAAGATGAACCCACATAATGTAATACTAAGACATCATCTACAACTAAAAGATATAGTGATAGGTTGTCGTATCATCAATGCCGAGGGATGAGGGCCGGAGGACAGTCAACTTTATCTACGGCTACATAGTTTCTGCCTCGCCAGTCGAATGGCTGCAGGGACTATATGTCCTGATCACTATGTTACCAATTAACCAACCAACAAAACTACTTGTTACAAATATCGGCACTATCGGTGCTTTCGAATCGGAGTATCACATTTTTCGGTGTCGAAAAATAAATAATTATTACTAAATTATCAAATGTTTTGGCACTATTGGTGCCCCTAACTAAGCGCCCTCCCCCCCCGGCACCCCTCTCCCCCCTACACTACCCCTAACCTTAACCCGAACCCTATCCCTAACCCCTCCCTCCAAGCCGCCCCCACCCCTACTGCTCCCTCCCCCTACCGCCCTGACCCCCACTGCTCCCCTTCTCCAGCCGCCCCCAAACCCTCTGCTACCCTCCTCCAACCGCTCCTACCCCCACTGCTCCCCTCCTCCAGCCGCCCCCACCCCTCCTGTAGTGCCCCATCCCTACATCGTGCCCCGTACTCTGTCCACGGGGTGCGCGAGAAAGGAACACTGTCGCTATCGATTCGGTCAGGACCGATAGGTCGGGATCGACCGAGTCGATCGAACGGGAACGGTTGAATTAAGATCCATTCCTCGTTATGGAATGTCTTCTTCGGAACCAAGTCCCATATTCAGCGGGTTGCGCCTCGAGGATTGGCTCTGCGGCTGAGTCGGAAGAGACCTCCCGTTGCTCTGGTTTTCATGCCGTACTTGATTGGCTTTGGCTTTGGTTTTCGTGAATACGTTTTTCGAGCTATGTTTTCGATGGGTTTTCGTGACGGGTTTTTGAGCTTCGCATTCATATCGAATATCCTTGAATTATACAGTATTCTAATCAGTTGCTTATGCGATTGCAGGTGATCGCGTAGGCGACGTCAGCGCAGCCAACCGGTCGCTCGCTTGAAGCAAGGCTAAGGCGAGTGGCTGACCTCCTTCGTCCCGTCCCTCTACTTCAAAAACTCAATATGTGAAGTAAAATAAATGCTTGTCATAATAGTGTAAAATCAATGAAATCGTGGCACGATACTTCACGAAACACTTGTTAACGAACTGTCGGTTTTGGAAATGGAAAACATGCTTCCCTATGCAATTATACTTGGTCTGTGCCAAACCAATGAATGAATCAATTAACGCTTATCGCAACGATACAAATGAGTAAATCAACTAAGTTCTAAAGAACACGGTCATTGGACAACTTGTCGACAAGGTGTAGTTTCCTCGAACGGTTACCTAGGCCAAGGGACCGATTCGGCCCTGGAGGAACGAGTGTATAGCAAGTGCCAGCCCTTCATCGATGCGAGTTATGCGGGAACTTTCGCACAGGGCTCGCTACCCGACGCGAAAGGGTCGCCGTCTAACCCAGCTATATGTCCGCGATGGCTTGAAATTGCCAGTGGCCTTCACACCCTTCACATTGTTTAATAAATGCACCTGGCACAGGATGATTTTGAGAGTTGCTCAATGTTATACAATTTTATATGCTTGCCTCAAAACATGTTAACATACAAATCGAACAGGATGGTTAGAAAGATCATTGAAATAGCTAGCTAACATGTTTACGAAACTTCTTGAATCAAATGCAGAGCTTGGATTTAATTAGCCATTCGCCAGTACATGTGTTTCGTGCTGATCCTCGCTCTTTGCAGGTCCCGCGAACCAGGAAGGACGCGCCAGCTAGCTCGGCGGCGTTCGTGACTTTTGAAGCTTCGGCCGTGCGTCGAAGACTCTCTCTCAGCGACTCCACTTTTGAAGGCTCTCGACAGTCCAAGGAAAATGACTCAGCGTCCCTCCCATCCAGGTCATTGGAGTACTTGTGTATATTGAGGGATGTGTGCAATGTATGGAACGGCTATCTCATCGGCACTCTTTTGTAATCGAGTCATGTTGTAGCCCGTGCGACAAAGAGTCTTGTATCGGAGTCTGTAAAAGATGTTCATTATCAATAAAGATCAAGTTTCCTTTACTTATTGTGTGTATCAATTTGTCTGTGTACTCTCTTAGATCTCGTGTTTCGGATTACCTTATGACTTGGTCTTGTGCGATCGCAAATTAGGTTTTCACGGCATCATGCCCGGGGGACGACTATCGCTTCGACGGAATCGGGGCGTGACATAATGGTATCAGAGCACGGCTTTACGTCCTTGGCCTCCAGTGTCGAGTTCTAGTCTCCAACCGTTGACCTCGTGTTGATGAGAAGAGTTGTTCCATACGCTGAACCGAGGACATTTTCTGAAACTAACGAGGGTTGCCTTTCCTTTTCCCTGCAGTTACGGGAGCTCAGGCGGAAGACGAGATGAGCGCTTCCAGCGGCTCGAGTGCTTCTGGACCCGAGCATTCCGTCAACCCAACGGGAATGATGCCTACTGTAGCCGGACCTTCCGGCGACCCGATGCAACGTATGCTGCAGATGCTTGAAATACAGCAACGTTAAAACGAGCTCCATCGTCAGCAAGCGGAGGCTCGTCAGACTCAATTTGAGAATCGGTTTGAGGCTCAATTTAAGCTGCAGCAGCAGCAGCTGAATACCCTCCAACAGATCGTACAGTCTGTCGTCGGCAACAACAACTCAACGATGACAGCTGCCATGACCCAGCCTGCGGTTCGATCTAACAAAGCTGAACCAGAGGCGCCCGTGCTTTCAACTGCGGCACCGAGAAGTTCTAACTTTGACGTGTCAAAATTCACTAAAAGCTGCCGTACTTCCTTCAACGGTACAGAAGATCCTTCGGTGGCGATCGACTGGCTGGAGGAGCTAGAAGATAAGTTCGAGCTTCTGGGTGTCGAGGACTCAAAGAAAGTCGCGTGTGCTCAACTTCTACTTCGAATGAACGTGCACGATTGGTGGGCTGTGCAGAAGCGGGCTATTCGACGTGAAGACGAGACGGCGGCGATCTCATGGCGACATTCAAAAAGGCGTTCGAGACTGAATATCTTTCTGCAGCCGTGCGACAGGAGAAAGAAGATGAGTTTATGCAGTTAAGGCAAGGCAATATGACTGTACGACAATATACGGCCAAATTCAACAAACTGGCCAAGTTTACTGGGGACTTCCTACCTACCACTGCCAGTCGAGCTCGACGATTTGAAGTGGGTCTATGTTCCACTATCCGCGCTCACGTTTCGGTGGGTGAATACCAAACTGTGGGCGAGGCACTCAACCACGCCATCCGTCTGGAGTCCGAGTATCCTCCTATTACTACCGACGCTGTTCACTTTAATAACAAACGCCATAGTAATGCGGGAGGCAACAACGCACACAAGCGTCAAAACCACGGCAACGGAGGCGGCAACCAGACGAAGGATCGAGTGGTCTACACTTTCTGCGCCAAGGAGGGGCACTTGATCAGCGAGTGCCGATTGAAGAGTGGCGCGTGCCTCCTGTGCGGCCAAACCAACCATATCGTAAGCAACTGTCCGGTGAAGTCAAACCCGCGCCGCCAACAGTACCAACAGAACCGAGGCCAAGCACCTCGGGCTCCTCCGACCGCACAATCGAATGGCCAAGATCGACGCCCTAATGCTCAGGGGCGTGTCTTTGCTCTGACTCGAGACGAAGCGCTGGCATCAGATACAGTAGTGTCAGGTATACTAAAATTCAATAATGTGCCTGCTCGTGTGTTATTTGATTCAGGCGCTTCACATAGTTTTATATCGGCGAACTTTGCCGTCGAGAACAAATTCCCTGTAATATCATTAGATCTTGACCTTAGCGTAAGCACGCCTTCGGGCACACCAATTCTCACAAACTTAGCTTGCGCCGGCGGGATTATCTGTATCGGCGGTCAAAAGATCGGTCTGGACGTGATAGTTCTAGACATGAAGGACTTTGACGTCATTCTGGGAATGGATTGGCTCGGGCCGTGCAACGCAACCATAGACTGCGCTAAAAAGAGGGTCACATTCCGCATGCCTGGAGTGCCTGAATTCTGCTACTCGTGTGGTGAGGCATCGCCGACCTGCATGGTGATCTCCGCAATATCTTCTCGACGGATGCTACATTCCGGGTGCGAAGGCTATCTAGCTTCCGTTCGAGACATGCGACAGGAAGGTGCAAACGTGGGTCAGACCGACGTTGTGGCAGAATTCCCAGACGTGTTCCTGGACGAGCTACCCGGCATGCCGCCCGATCGAGAAATAGAGTTCACCATCGACACATTTCCCGGCAACCGGCCGATCTCGAAGGCTCCATACAGAATGGCCCCTGCAGAATTGAAAGATTTGAAGGAACAACTTCAGGAATTGCTCGACAGAGGGTTTATCCGTCCGAGTGTCTCACCGTGGGGTGCGCCCGTGCTGTTCGTGAAGAAGATGGATGGATCGATGCGACTCTGCATCGACTATCGGGAATTGAATAAAGCCACCGTCCGAAACAAATACCCCCTGCCCCGCATCGACGACTTTTTCGACCAGCTCCAAGGTGCAACGGTGTTTTCGAAGATTGATCTACGATCGGGTTACCACCAACTCAAAGTCAAGCCAGATGACGTGCCGAAGTCTGCCTTTCGTACTCGTTACGGCCACTACGAGTTCTTGGTAATACCGTTCGGTCTGACAAACGCCCCTGCCGTCTTCATGGATCTAATGAATCGGGTGTTCCGTCCGTTCGTTGACAAGTTCGTAGTAGTCTTTATTAACGACATCCTCGTCTACTCGAAGGATCGAGTGCAACATGCAGAGCATCTGCGGACGGTACTCCAAACCTTTCGAGAAAATCAGTTGTACGCGAAGATGAGCAAGTACGAGTTCTGGCTGAACAGCATCTCATTCTTTGGGTACATCATCTCCGCCGCGGGCATCGCAGTCGATCCGAAGAAAGTCGAGGCAGTTGCTGATTGGAAACGGCCCGCATCAGTTAGCAAAATTCGAAGCTTCCTAGGCTTGGCGGGATACTACCGACGCTTCGTGAAGGACTTCGCGAAGATCGCATCGCCGTTGACTCGCCTCACCCAGAAAGGACTCGCATTCAAGTGGTCAGACGACTGTGAAGCTTCCTTCCAGGAGCTCAAACAACGGCTCGTTTCGGCCCCGATACTTGCTCTTTCTGACGGGTCGGAGGGATTTCAAATCTTCAGCGATGCTTCTGGCTAGGGCTTGGGGTGTGTGCTCATGCAGCGGGATAAGGTGATATCTTTTGCTTTCCGACAGTTGAAGCCGCACGAGAAGAACTACCCCATGTACGACCTAGAACTAGCGGCAATTCACGTTGAAGCTGTGGCGTCACTATCTCTATGGCGTGGCGTGCAGGATTTATACGGACCACAAAAGCCTCAAGTATCTCATCATCCAGAAGGAACTGAATTTGCGGCAGAGGCGATGGCTCAAACTAATCAAAGACTATGACTTATCAATCAACTACACGCCGGGCAAGGGAAATGTGGTAGCGGATGCGCTGAGCCGGAAGTACTTAGCTTCATTATGCATCAACGATCGACTGCTGCGTGACTTGGAAGGAATGGGCATCGAGCTCCGAGTTCGTTTCAGAGATGTGAAACTGGCACAACTACGGGTGGAACCGAGCCTACTGGAGAGGATCAAGTCTGTATAGAAGGACGACCCCTACCTGGAGAAGATGCGGAAGCTGATATCGACAGGGAAAGTGTCCGACTTTGCAGAGGACGAGTCGGAAGTGTTGCGCGTGAAGGGACGGCTATGCGTACCGGACGACGTAGAACTTAGAAAGGAGATAATGACGGAGACGTACTATGCAAAATATTCCTTGCATCCCGGCAGCACCAAGATGTATAAGGACCTCCGCGTTGTCTTTTGGTGGCGCGGCATGAAGAGGGACGTAGCGCTCTTTGTGTCAAAATATATGGCCTGTCAGCAAGTCAAAGCCGAGCACCAGCGACCGGGCGGGGAGATGCAGAACCTTGCCATTCCAGAGTGGAAGTGGGATCACATCACTATGGACTTCGTTGTTGGCTTGCCGAGGACGCCGCGGGGAAACGACGCCGTCTGGGTCATCGTCGATCGACTAACCAAGTCAGCGTACTTTATCGCCATCAAAGTTACTTAGAGCGTCGACCGCCTTGCTCAGATATATCTTGATGAAATAGTTCGGCTGCACGGGGTCCCAGTTTCTATCATCTCTGATCGGGATGGACGGTTCATAGCGCGCTTCTGGAGTAGTCTTCATTCAGCACTGGGGACCAAGTTGAAGTTCAGCTCAGCTTATCATCCTCAGACTGACGGCCAAACAGAGCGGGTGAACCAGATTCTCGAAGACATGTTACGACTCTGTGCGATCGACTTGAAGTCAAGTTGGGACGTCCATCTACCGCTGGCCGAGTTTGCATACAACAACAGCTATCAGTCCAGCATCCAAATGGCGTCGTATGAAGCTTTGTACTGCCGAAAGTGTAGATCGCCCATTTGCTGGGATAAAGTCGGGAAACGGCAGATACTTGGTCCGGAGCTGGTGGAGCAGACTGTGCAGAAGGTCAAGTTGATACGAGAAAGATTGAAGATAGCACAAAGCCGGCAGAAAAGCTATGCCGACACGCACCGACGCCCCCTCGAGTTCTCGAAAGGCGACCATGTATTCCTGAAGGTGATGCCTATGCGTGGAGTTTCCCGGTTCGGTACGAAAGGAAAGTTGAGCCCAAGATTTGTTGGCCCGTTCGAAATATTGAAGCGAGTCGCCCCGGTAGCTTACTAAATCGCCTTGCCACCCGCATTGTCAGAGGTACATGACGTCTTCCACATCTTGCAATTGCGGAAGTACGTGCACGATCCGTGGCATATGGTAGATTTGAGTAAGCTGGACCTGAAGGCGGACTTGTCATATGTCGAAGAGCCGGTGCAAATCTTGGAGCGCAAGGATAAACTTCTCCGCAACCGTGCTATTCCACTCGTCCGTGTCCTATGGAGAAACCATTCGGTCGAGGAGTCGACGTGGGAGCTTGAGTCAGAAATAAAGGAGAAGTACCCTTCATTGTTTTCGTAGAGGTGGGTTCTATTTTAAGTTTCGAGGACGAAACTTTTTCTTAGTTGGTTATAGTGTAGTGCCCCGTCCCTACATCGTGCCCCGTACTCTGTCCACGGGGTGCACGAGAAAGGAACACTGTCGCTATCGATTCGGTCGGGACCGATAGGTCGGGACCGATAGGTCGGGATCGACCGAGTCGATCGAACGGGAACGGTTGAATTAAGATCCATTCCTCGTTATGGAATGTCTTCTTCGGAACCAAGTCCCATATTCAGTGGGTTGCGCCTCGAGGATTGGCTCTGCGGCTGAGTCGGAAGAGACCTCCCGTTGCTCTGGTTTTCATGCCGCACTTGATTGGCTTTGGCTTTGGTTTTCGTGAATGCATTTTTTGAGCTATGTTTTCGATGGGTTTTCGTGACGCATTTTTGAGCTTCGCATTCATATCGAATATCCTTGAATTATACAGTGTTCTAATCAGTTGCTTATGCGATTGCAGGTGATCGCGTAGGCGACGTCAGCGCAGCCAACCGGTCGCTCGCTTGAAGCAAGGCTAAGGCGAGTGGCTGACCTCCTTCGTCCCGTCCCTCTACTTCAAAAACTCAATATGTGAAGTAAAATAAATGCTTGTCATAATAGTGTAAAATTAATGAAATCATGGCACGATACTTCACGAAACACTTGTTAACGAACTGTCGGTTTTGGAAATGGAAAACATGCTTCCCTATGCAATTATACTTGGTCTGTGCCAAACCAATGAATGAATCAATTAACGCTTATCGCAACGATACGGATAAATGAGTAAATCAACTAAGTTCCAAAGAAAATGGTCATTGGACAACTTGTCGACAAGGTGTAGTTTCCTCGAACGGTTACCTAAGCCAAGGGACCGATTCGGCCCAGGAGGAACGAGTGTATAGCAAGCGCCATCCCTTCATCGGTATGAGTTATGCGGGAACTTTCGCACAGGGCTCGCTACCCGACGCGAAAGGGTCGCCGTCTAACCCAGCTATATGACCGCGATGGCTTGAAATTGCCAGTGGCCTTCACACCCTTCACATTGTTTAACAAATGCACCTGGCACGGGATGATTTTGATAGTTGCTCAATGTTATACAATTTCATATGCTTGCCTCAAAACATGTTAACATACAAATCGAACAGGATGGTTAGAAAGATCATTGAAATAGCTAGCTAACATGTTTACGAAACTTCTTGAATCAAATGCAGAGCTTGGATTTAATTAGCCATTCGCCAGTACATGTGTTTCGTGCTAATCTTCGCTCTTTGCAGGTCCCGCGAACCAGGAAGGACGCGCCAGCTAGCTCGGCGGCGTTCGTGACTTTTGAAGCTTCGGCCGTGCGTCGAAGACTCTTTCTCAGCGACTCTACTTTTGAAGGCTCTCGACAGTCCAAGGAAAATGACTCAACGTCCCTCCCATCCAGGTCAATGGAGTACTTGTGTATATTGAGGGATGTGTGCAATGTATAGAACGGCTATCTCATCGGCACTCTTTTGTAATCGAGTCATGTTGTAGCCCGTGCGGCAAAGAGTCTTGTATCGGAGTCTGTAAAAGATGTTCATTATCAATAAAGATTAAGTTTCCTTTACTTATTGTGTGTATCAATTTGTCTGCGTACTCTCTTAGATCTCGTGTTTGGATTACCTTATGACTTGGCCTTGTGCGATCGCAAATTAGGTTCGCACGGCATCACGCCCGGGGGACGACTATCGATTCGACGGAATCGGGGCGTGACACCTCTTGCTCCCCTCCTCCAGCCTCCCTCACCCCCCCTCCCGCCCCTTTCCCCATACATACCTACCACTAACCCGATCCTTAACCTTAGCTCCCCTCTCCCTCACCCCCCTTTCCACATCCCCCTGCCCCTCCCCCCAGTCACCCGCACCCCCCCAACCACCAACAACCAAAATAGAGAGAGAGGGGGGTAAGTCATGTACCGGAGAGGAAGGAGAGTCGCCGGAGAGAGTGAGAGTCGCCGGACAGAGTGAGAGCACCGAAGGGGGAGAGGAGAGAGAGTGAGAGAGTAAAATGGGTGGAAACGAATCGGTGGAGGGAATTTAATTAAAATTTAGCGACGTTCATCCTAACTCGCAAAATTAGTCGCTATTAATGATGTCATCGCGACGTGTCGCGACGACTAGCTCATGTAACTAATATACTACGTTGTCACGTCACTATTTTTGTTGCTAGTAGCGACTGTTAGCGATGTTTCAATTATACGTTGCTAATGTCCACAATTTAGCGGCATTTTACGAACGTAGCTAAATTTACGTCTTCAATTGAGCGGATTTTAGTAGTGACTTGATATTGATTAATTAACTTGGGCTTGACCTGTGTAGACATGACTGGACCATTCTCACTTGGAAGTTACTTGTATTGAACTACAATTGACATATAATATAGTTGGGAGTATCTTTCATTTTACTACAGCCTATAGGGTTTAACTTGACCTTTGTGTCACCCCCAGTTTTCGAATTAGGGGTATTTTTGTCATTTTTTAAGTTTTATAATTTTTAAGAATTTTATTTGATTTTATATGATTTATAGGGATTTGTTTGATTTAGTTTGAGTTTTATCCAATTTGGACTTAAGTTGGAGACCCGGAAAGTCTGGACCCTAGTGGGACCCACATACTAGCTGGGCTTGGCCCACATACCATCCTAAATAGGCTAGAAACCAATAAACCATACTCCCATGGCTTAACTAGTCAATTAAAGGCTTAATTAGTTAAATTAGAATTAAACCGAAACAAACCGAACCAAACCAAACCCGAATCGAACCCAACCTAAGTCTAATGGGTTGGAGGCTTAGTGGATCCACACCCAAACCCACTAAACCCCCCCCCCCCCCCCCCCCCACTTGGCCGGCCATGTATAGCCACCTCCCCCTCCTCTTTTCTTCACAACAAAGTTATCTCTCTCTCTCTCTCCTCTTTCCATTCTTCTCTTTTCAAAAGTTCTTCTCCAAGAGAACCAAAATTAGGTATGCCATTAATTTCCATTAAATTCCTCTCTTGCATATATTTCCTTTACAATAAATGAAGAGGAGCTCATTCTCCACCATTTGCCCATAGCTTTTAATAGGTTTCCTAAAAACTAGGTTAAGGATAAATGGGGGTTTTCTTAATTAGAGGAGTATATATGTATATATATGTGTATGTATTTATATATATGTATTTGTGTGTGTGTAAAGGAATGGTGGTGGTGTCATGAGAGTGGTGGTGGTAGTGTTTGAGTGAGAGTGTGTGTTGTGTGAGAGTGTGTGTGTGTCTATATATATATATATCTATATGTGTGTGTATATATTTATATATATATATAGATATGTGGGTATGTATTTATATATATATAGATGTGTGTGTGTTGTGAGTTTATATATATATATATATATATATATATATATATATATATATATATATATATATATATATTTGGATATCTGTGTGTATGAATTTACATATATATAGATAGATATGTAAATAGATAGATATATATAGATAGATGGATAGATAGATAGATAGATAGGTATATATATATATATATATATATATATATATATATATATATATATATATATATATATATATATATATATATATATATATATATATATATAAAGAGAGGAGGGAGAAGAAGAACATCAGTAGCAGCAGCTGGTAGCAGTAGCAGCAGCATACGCAGCTGTAGTATATATATATATATATATATATATATATATATATATATATATATATATATATATATATATATAAAGAGAGGAGGGAGAAGAAGAACATCAGTAGCAGCAGCTGGTAGCAGTAGCAGCAGCATACGCAGCTGTAGCAGCAGCAAATCGCAGCAGCAGCAGTATTACCAGCATTGGCAGCAGCTGCAGTAGCCTAAACCCCCCTTTAAGCCCTTAACCCCCTACATACCCCTTCCCATTATATATATATATATATATATATATATATATATATATATATATATATATATATATATATATATATATATATGTGTGTGTGTGTGTGTGTGTGTGTGTGTGTGTGTGTGTAAATAGATAGTTATATAGTTAGATGGACGGATTAAGAAGAAGGAAAAAATAACAAGAATAAGAAGAAGTTGAGAAGAAGATTAGAAAAGAAGAAGGATTAGAAGAATAGAAAGAATAAGAAGAAGAAGAGAATTAGAAATAGAGGAAGAGTTAGAAGAAGTTAGAAGAAGATTAGAAGGAGAATGAGAAGAAAATTAGAAGAAGATAGAAGGAGAATAAGAAGAATAGGAATAAGGAGAAGGAGAAGAATAGGAGTTTGTGAATGAATCAGATTTTGAGTTAGAGGGTGAAACGGAGCTCCGAGTGTCGGAATGAGTTGAAACTTGGGGAAGACCTAGATTATATAAATTAGACGTTGCGGGTAGGCTCCCGAGTTGAAATTGGAGTTTTAGGACGATGGTTTCGTGCCGTACCATTTCGTATCGCGAGATATTCAAGATATCGGCAATAGGTCGTAAGATGGACTAGACGTCCACTCTACCTAGGAAGCTTGGTAGGTAATGAATGTATAGGCTAGTATCCTACTACCCTAGGCAGCACGGGTCGAAATACCAAGCGTAGGTAGGCTAACTTGGTATTCACCTAGGCTAGAAATTTACCTTTGTAAAGGATAAATTTAGGATATTGGCCTACGGCCAAGATACGGGTTTAGGAGTCCAAGATAGACTTGGATATGGGTTGTAAGGATTGGTAATGATTAGAAATAGTCGCCTAGACCTAGTCTTAACCTTGGTTGACCATGGTTGACTTTTTTAGACTAAAAGTCAACTATGGGTCAACACTTTACCCAATTTAGTCCCAAATTCCATTAGACTTGAGCGGTTGACCAAAAGTCAACTATTAGTCACTATTGACCTAGGGTTGACCTAGAGTTGATCGGAGTTGACCCGTTGACCAAAAGTCAACTGTAAGTCAACTTTTGACCTAGTTTGATACGGGTTAACTTCCAATACTCTCCCATGACCAAGGTTGACCCAACTAGACTTTTCTTGACCTAGAATGACTTAGTAGGGTTTAATTTGAATTGACTTTACTTCCTAAAACATAGTATTGATACGTCTTGTTCTCTATAGGTCCTCGAGATGCTGCATTGGATACCGTTGACATATTTCATCATATTATAGGCGAGTACATTCTCTGACACTTTTTCAATTTACGATGATTGTTATAATTCATTTAATTAGTGTAGATATGCTTGTTCTCGACACATCGGTCACACAGATTGGTATTCATGGATCCGAACATGAGATATTATTCCTCGTTATCTTGGTATATCTTGTGCAAGCCCCCTTGTAGTTCTTGTGTAGTATATGGACACCGATTCTCGAGGAGACTTGCTCCCTTCTCGTAGAATCCCGTGTCGTAACGTGTCTTGCTTGGATCCACTCTACCAGTCGGGGACGGGAAGTACTAGTGTAGATGTGTGGTCATTATTCGCCTTGTTTATTCTTGTAGACCTTGAATGATACCAATCCTACACTCCACGTAGGATTGGCTGATCAGTAGACCTTGTGCAGACCCAAGCCGGCCACATGTTGTAGCTAGTACTCACACACCTAGATAGATGATTCTTGATTCTTGTACATGCCATGATCAGTTTACTTGTCTTGTTCTAGATCTAGATTTACAGCTTACCTTGCCATGATACTCACATGTACATTCCATGATTTCTTGTATATATTCTCTATTTACAGTCTTATAGCTTTTGTCTTATATTGTGAACTGTTGTTAGTTGATTGTACTCGTTCCATCCTGACTGGATATGTTGACAAATATTACAGATTCTGATGAGGGAGATTACAGTACCTACTACGGTCCGGATGACATAGTGGGCTTAGACTTGGAGACCTTGGTCCAGCAGGGCTTAGCTCCGCCTGACGAGACTTTACCTATTGCTTAGTTAGAGTTATTTGTACTGGACATTGTCTCCAGTTACTTTTGAGACTGTTATTATTTTGGCTTGTATTAGAGACTTGGACTTGGACTTGTATATTATTTACGTTTGGACTTGAAAGGTTATATTTTATTGTCATGTTGTCTTTATCTTTTAGTATTTACTTTATCATCTTAGAACTGTGATTGAGCACTCATATATTATCATTGCTTGTCCTCCGTTCGGAGTTGACCATATTCACGACAGGTTTTGATATATATATATAATCTGTTGTTAGAGTAGGAAACCTACAGCGTTCCACGCCGTTTTTACGGTGAGGGCTGGACGTTGTTACGCACACGTGCCCTTACAGCGGGTGCGGGTCGTGACACGTTTTTAGTGGTGGCCCATGCAGGTCCTGAAGTCGCAATTGGTACGATGTCATGGCGGCACTCGTCTTAGAGTGTTGACTACGAGCCTGTGTTATATATAGGAGGTAGTAGGCTAAGAGTACTCAATCACAGTAGGATTTTTCCTTGCTTATTTTGCTTACCGTCTTTGATATTGATTTTGCATTCTAATTGTCCTCCTTGATATCATATTTCCTGTGCCGTATTGATTTCCTTCTTTATTTCTATCTTCAGTATGGTGCTGACCAGGTCCCAGCATCCTGAGTCTGCGGACGTGGAGAGGTCTGCTATGACTCGCGGACCTGATCCGGACACTCCTGCTGCAGTCGGGGTGTCGGCAGCAGCTCTTAGGGGCGCTCCTCCGCTAGTTAAGAAGGCTGACCCTGGGGTTGCTACGACTTTTTTGGCCGCAATACCTGTGGTTGATACGGGTGCTCTTCCTCCTCCTACGCAGCGGATTCCTCCGTTAGTTACAGACATACTTCCACCTCCACCTCCTCTGCCTACAGATATGGGACATATGCTTACCTTCCTCCAGCAGATGCTGGAGACTCAGAGAGCCCAGGTCGAGGCTCAGCAGAGGCAGACAGACGCGATGCGTCAGGGCATGGAGGATGCCCATCAGTTGGCCCTTGCAGCCGTAGAGCAGAGGGCTCCGCATCAGGGGATGCGTACTAGGTACGGAGATATCCAGGACTTCAAGAAGCTCGGGCCCCGTGACTTTAGCGGGACTAAAGGTGTGGTCTATGCAGATGATTGGCTCGAGGATATCGAGCGGCAGATTAGGGCCTTCCGCCTGGCAGACGACCTGAAGGTCGAGGCGGTAGGTTTACAGTTGCTAGACATTGCACGCACCTGGTTCAGAAACGAGCCAGCCTAGCTGGAGAGGTCCGTACTTGGGCAGAGTTCAAGCCTTTCTTCAAGGAGAAGTTCTTTTCCTCCACGGACAAGATTGACCTGGTGCGGCAGTTCCAGGATCTGCAGCAGGGCAGTTTATTAGTGGAGGAGTATACCGCGGAGTTCGGTCGTCTGAGCCGATACGCGGAGTACATGGTTCGAGACCCGGAGATCAGGGCGAGTCATTTCAGGGAGGGGCTGACTTGGGATATCAAGATCCTCATTCCCTCCTTCTATGAGACTTATATCCAGATCTACGCGGAGGCCTGTAATGTAGAGCGGGAGTGGGGCTTGAAGCCCAAGAGGGCGCGTGATCTTTTCTCGGGAGCTACTAGCAGCGAGGGGGCTGCTAAGCGCCCTCAGCTTCAGCATCGTTCTTTCCAGCATCACCAGCCACAGGTTCAGGCCAGAGCACCGGTTCAGCAGGTACAGCACACTCAGCAGAGGCAGACACAACATGGGGCTCCTTGCGGCCAAGAAGCCTGATCACATCTGGAAGGTCTGCCGGAAGAGGCTGGGCATGTGCCTCTACTGCGGAGAGGCTGGACATCAGTTAAGAGATTGTCCTGCAAACCCTCGCAAGGTAGCCCATGGAGTGGTAGCAGCTCAGGGGGCACCAGCGAGAGTACCTACAGTACAGCCGAGGGGTCCACTTCCGACCCAGCAGCAGCGGTTTGTACAGCACCACCAGCAGCGGGGTGGTCAATGTAGAGCCTTTGCTCTTGCGGCCGTGGAGATGGAGCCTACTACAGATGTTGTCGCAGGTTCTATTCTGCTCGATTCTTTTCCAGCTTTAGCCTGATTTGATTCTGGTGCTACGCACAGTTTTGTGTCTGTTTTTTTTGCTCTTAGGCACAATATTATTGCTGAGTATCTTGGTAGGACTTGCAAGATTATGACTGGGAATGGCATCATCCTAGTTAATAATGTTTGCAAGGGGCGGAGAGTTTCTTTGAGAGGCCGAAAGCTGAGTGCGTGTTTGCTCGTAATGCCGCTTCCGAGTTATAATGTGGTATTCGGTATGGACTGGTTGAGCATGCACCACGCTAGCATCGACTGCAGAGGGGGCAGGATTCTGTTTAGGCTGCCGGAAGAGCCGGAGTATGAGTTCACCAGGGGTGCAGCGGAGCAGGGAGATGGATTCTGCGGAGCGTTGTTGGCGGGGCCGGTGTTGCTACATCCACTTATTACTGAGTTCTTGGATGTCTTTCCCGGGGAGCTGCCCGGGATACCGCCAGATCGTGATGTTGAGTTTTCTATAGACCTAGTGCCGGGCGCTGAGCCTATCTCCCAGCACGTCTATAGAATCAACAACAGTGAGTTAGCGGAGATGAAGAGACAGGTCGACGAGCTGGAGGACAAGGGCTTTATTCGATCTAGTTCTTCACCTTGGGGCACGCCAGTTCTTTTCATCCCCAAGAAGGATGGTACGGTACGTCTGTGCATTGATTACAGGGTGCTCAACAACCTTACCATCAAGAACAAGTATCCTTTGCCAAGGATTGATGACTTGTTCGACCAGTTGAACGGGACGAGGGTGTTCTCAAAAATTGACTTGCATACCGGGTACCATCAGCTGAAGGTGAAGCAGGATGATATTCCGAAGACTGCATTTCGGACTCGCTATGGCCAGTATGAGTATACCGTCATGCCGTTTGGGTTGACCAACACCCCGACGGTATTCATGAACTTGATGAACAAGGTATTTCATCAGTACCTTGACAAATTCGTGGTGGTCTTCATTGATGAAATTCTCATCTATTCGAAGACACCAGAGGATCACGAGGAGCACCTGAGGGGACACTCTCAGGAGGGAGCAGCTGTATGGGAAGCTGTCCAAGTGCGAGTTCTTTTTTGATCGTGTGGAGTTCCTAGGCCATGTTGTCTCTGGCGAGGGGATTTCAGTGGATCCGAAGAAGATTTCTGCAGTGGAGTCCTGGTCTACGCCGAGCTCAGTAGCAGAGGTTCAGAGTTTTTTAGGTCTTGCAGGTTATTACCGGAGGTTTGTGCAGGACTTTTCCAGGATTGCCCAGCCGACACTACAACAAATAGGGCATACAATAGCAGTTTATCTATGGCGTTCAAGCCTCCCTGCTATAGAATGTCATCATCAATAGCGTGCATTAGTCTGTGCTATTAAAAGGTCATACAATAGCAGTTTAGCTATAACGTTTATGCTGCCCTGCTATTATAATACCATCATCCATAGCGTTTATTGGAAATGCTATTAAAAGTACATACAATAGCAGTTTATATATAGCGTTTATGCCTCCCCGCTATTAGAAGTGTCGTTACAATAGCGTTCATTATGCAGTGCTGTTAAAGGTATAGTTTTTTTCTGAATAAGAGATCCGGTTCATTTGAAAAAAATTTGAAGTCCTACTTTTGATATATTTTTGACATATAACAATGTATAAATTCATTATGCAGTGAAGAAAAATGTAAATATTTGAAAGCAACATTTATTTATATATATATATATATATATATTAATTGAATATATATATATATATATATATTTTTTTTTTTGAAGTCCTTCTTTTGATATATTAATTTTTGACATATAACAAAAAAGTGTAGAAACTTATAATTTCTTTAATATAATTAAAATATGATTTCTATTTATTCGGTTTAACCGAATAAATCGATCAAATAATCGAATAATTTATAATTGGTTCGGTAATTCGGTTTTGGTTAATTTTGGTTCGATTTCGGTTTTGGAGTTTTTGAATTTCGGTTTATTTGGTGTTGACTATTTCGTTTCGGTTGAAACCACGAATAAACAGAAGGCACCCCTACATAGGTATCCCAGTTCGATTAGGAGTAGCATCATATTGCATATATTTTACATGATTAAAAAAAATACTATAACATATTTTGGATGCTATATAAGTTACAACGTCGTAATGGGATTAAATCGCTACCATAAAAAAAAATTCGTGCGAAGGAGCTGCAGAATACTCTTCAACTAATCCCACTAACCTTTCAAAAATTTTATCTAAAATTCCTCTCCCCTGGTAAACGGAATAAGAAAATTTAGTAATATATATACGAAATATATCTTTGTATATTTATTTAATATATATATTGCAAAAAAATTATAAATAAACTGAAATATTGGTTATAAACCAAATAAACTAAAAATCAAACAGATTATATTCCATTCAGTTTGGTTCGGTACAGGATATTTCGGCTGGTTTCAATTTTTGTTATTCGATTTTCGGTCGAATTTGGTATTTGGTAATTCGGTTCGGTTAACCGAGTTAATCGAATGCTCACAATTGAACTATCTACTGTTCCAATCATATGGAAGAATAAGCAACACAGTTTTATAAAATATATTTTATATTAAAATAATAAGTTAAAAATTTGGACTTATACATCAGCTTAGCAACAAAAGTAAAAAATCTTAAAGTGATACAATAATTAATTAACCGTTACTAAAATTTTAGTTTTATATTTTTGTTACGGTATATAATAGGTGTTACAATAATTAATAACGCATATTTTCTATAATTAGTAAAATATATTTTACTAAAATATATTTTACATTATAACACATATTTTCTATAATTAGTAACGGTTATTTCCGTGACACACTTGTAACGGTAATAGGTGTTACAATAATTAATTAACCGTTACTAAAATTTTAGTTTTATATTTTTGTTATTTTTATAATGTCTGTAATAGTGAAAACCATGACAAAGTAATGTGACATTGAAAGGAATGAAAAATTTGCCGACTCTTCCCGTAATGATTTTCGTTTTCCCTCTCATTCGCTCAATTGACCATCCTCCACCTCTCTCCCCTTTTCATTTTCATTTTCATTTTCCCTCTTCTTCTCCTCTCTCTCTCTCTCTCTCTCTCGAGTTTTCTCCGGTCTTCAGTTTCCTCATCTTCTGCTCGAGCCTATACCTTTCCTCTTTCTAAAAACCCCTCTTCTAAAATCTCCACCAAAACCCTAGCTTTTCTATATAAAGCTCTAACAATTTTCTTCATCTTCTGCTCGAGAAGGGGGAAATGGTCGAGTGCGTCGAGGGATGCCAACAAGGCCAGGGACAAGCTCGAGGCTCTTCGCTCTCTGCCCTAACCCTTCCGTCTCCTCTTCCTCCTCGTCCCCCTCCTTGTCGTCCTCTACTTCCTCGTCTACACTTAAGGCGGCTCTAACGACGCCTCTCTACCGACGTTGGCACCCTCATCTCCATCTTCGTCAGGAACCGCGCTAGGCTTGACGAGGCCGTCGAGTCTGTCCTCCACACCATGGGTACAGATCTCAAATCTCTATCGCTCTCTACTGTAAAAAAAAGTCTTGTATTCTCTTCTTCTATGTTGGAATTTTGGACTTCAATTGTTTGTCAAAATTATTTTTGTTTTATGATATGGGAATCATCAATAATTTTATGAGTCATACATTAACGATTCTTGTTGGTTGCATTTATTTTAGGACCTTTATGTGTTTGATGAAATGCTAAGAAGAAATTTTACCCAAAACTTTTCTCTTAAGCCCAAAAACTTACAACACTTGGGTGTTTATAGGCTTGTGCATGGCCACGATGGGAATGAAGGTGTTGGAGGTGCTGTGGTGGAGGCCGAGGAGGATTGAAGAGCACTTCGCCAAGAAGGGTCTTGATTCATGAGTCGTACGGCTACTGTTATGATTGACACCACATCCCACTAGTATTCTGTTCTATGGTAAGTGCTATTTTTAGAAAGTTTTTTGGAATTTTAAGCATGTATATTTCGTTCCTTAAGCTTTTTTTTGGGAATTTTTAGGACGTTTTTTGTGGTATTCTTAGGTGCTGACATCGTTGATGAGAAGACAGATGTGTCCGCATTAAGTGTCTTCCCCCTGGCATCATATCGGTTAGAACTGGGAAGAGCACTGCTGTGTTTATTAAAACAGTGTGTAGAACATCGAATTATCATAGTTGTTTGCCTTCGTATATCCATATATTTTGGTATTCATTTTTCAATAAACTGAAATATATGTTACTTAATAGTAAGACACGAATAACAAGTAGTAGACCAGTTTCTCTATTACTCCAAGACATGTTCTGATGTTCATGATCCAGTTGTTTGATCTTGCCTTTTTCTACTTTACCTGAAAAGAAAGCGGAAAAATGTGTGTGTGTATTATTTTTGATGTTTCTTGAATTTATTCGGATTTAAATTTTAGTTTATGTTTGTCTCATTGTATGTCTTCCTGTTAAGCTAAGTTGTTGGTAACAAATCATGAATCAACAAATCATTGATGTTTCTTGAAGAGCACTGCTGCGTTTATTAAAACAGTATTCCACCCAATAATAACTGGTCAAGTTGATTCATGTTCCTCCCAATAATAACTGGTCCTGTACCTGTGTATAAGGGTTTGGTTCTGGTTGGCTTCTGCCAAACAACTTGGATAAATAAATAATTATGGTTGGTCTGTTTCAAACAATATTTTGGCTTCTTTGAAGTGTATCTGATTTGTTCCCTTGTTCATACATCAGGATAATTTATCTTGACTGCTGGAATGTGGGGCTTTTACTTTTCATTATAGTGCTTACCTGGCAAGATCTTTTGGACCCCCTTTACCAATATGTAAAAATATTATATCTTGTTTGTGTAGTTCTCTATGATCTATGATGATAGAGGCCCCCCTTTACCAATATGTAAAAATAGACTATTCTATTTGTATCAATATATTGTAGAGAGCATATCCAGTCTTTCCCCATCCATTAGTTCCCAATACTAAAATTACAAGCTTTGCTTCTACTTGTCATGCTAGTCGCTTGGATTACATCTCTTGGGCTTAATATTTCAGCAACTAACTTGTGAAAGCTAATGGTACAGGTGCAATAGAGATGCTTTCTTTCTTTTTTCCTCCTGCATCAGCCTGCTAGCTTGGAGAATATTGGGAAAAGAAACCTTCGAAAGCTTCTGACATGTAAGCATCATTTCCATATATCTACTTCTTATAAAGTTCTATGATGCTTCTATTGTCTACTAAAATTCATGCTAATGTTCAATTCCTTAAGAATTGGTAACCATTACAATGTCGCTTTGCACTTGAGGAAGGATAAATCCTGGACAAGGAGTTTGTGGAGTATTTTAGAACAAGACTAAAAAATGGAAGCAATGAAAATTTTATAGGATTAGAGTTTGTGGAGTATTTTGTAATTTTTAGATATTGTAAGTAGCATTAAGTGCTTGTTATATTCGAAAATAGGTGGTGATCCTTACAATTTGGCTGGCAGGAGTCTTCTTTGTCTCCTTTCGTATTACCTAACAATATACAATCAATCAAGCCCTTGTGGTTTATTAAACTAGGGAAAATGAGGGTAAAAACAGAATTGTGCATATTACTATCAAATATGCACAAAATAGGACATGTTGTGTATTATAATACATTAATGTATTGTTAGCATCCTTGAAAGGTGTTTTATATTCTTGCATGTATTTTTATTATCTTTTACAATCATAATATAATACACTTGCTACTACCAGATATGAAATAATTTTTTTTTATTTCCACTCATGATAGGGGTTTGATATGAAGAATTGTTGTCAATGATGAGTTGGGATCCAATATGAAGAATTGTGGCAAAATAATGAGGGTTTTTTCCTCTAAGCCTTCATATATAACATATGCAAAGTAGCAGAGAGACTATTTAGCTCACATGTCTGCTAAACTTTCAGGTAGTTTTCCAACTTTTTGGAGATAATTTTGTTTCGAAAACTCCATAGATGCTCCAACTTGCTAAAGTTGATTGATACAAACTGCTACTTGAATATATTTCAATGACTAAAAACTTATTCCTGGTTAACAACATTGTTTATTTTTTGAAACTACTACTTATACATTGATATTCAACTCCTAATTCATGTCTTGCTCAAACATTGTTTCTTTTCCCAAACTACTTAAAATTTGTCAATCACTATCTCCATCTCTGTAAACTTTGTCGATAAATAAAAGAACACAACTCTTTTGCGCATTACTGATCCATCTTAAGGGTCAGATTCTTCTACACAAAGGATCAATTCGTGGTTTCGAAATTCATCCAACTAAAGCTCATATTAGCGAGATGGAAAAAGAACAAGTTGAGAAAAAGAGTACCTTGTCTATGGATGACAGCTCCTCAACATGTTCAACTGACTCTGTTCTGTCGGTTGTTCTGAATGGACCATGCCAGGGTAATTCATCATCCAACAACAAAATTAACGGCACTTCTAACAGGTAACATTTGTCTTGGTTTCATGTATGTCTCAAATATGAATCTATTTGTTCCTTCTGATACCAATTGGATCATTTCAGAGGGAAGAAACAGCGGAATAAGGACAGAAAGACTTGTTCTATTGTCGATGCTGGCCAAATTCTTCATGCCACTGGAATTTGTAGAGGAACTGAGCCCGAATCAGATGGTAAAATTCATCCTTTAAAGGATCGAGTTCTTAGTCTTGAGCATCATCAGGATCTGAAGGTAGGTTGAACAAAACTTCTGCCACAAACTGAGTGAAGCAAGGTTTTCAATATATGATTACTGTGTTTACTATGTAGATTGAAGAAAATAGTTGAACTGATGTTGCTTAGAAAATCACAGCCTTTTCATCTTGAATGCTAGTTTCTCAAGCCTTTTGGTAGTAAATTTGTAAATTTTCAAAACATGTCCATTTCTTGCTGTCTACAATAGTCTGCTTCCCTGCTTTTTGTATTATATATTAAGCAACTTAATTAACCTTTTTTATTCATCACATAGTGTAGTACGTCTCGGTTCATGGTAGGGTTCGGAAAAATGTACACTAATTGTCTAGATCATATCTCCTCTAAGCATACTTCATTTTTATAGTAGACACTTGCATTAAAATCTGTGCCTGGGATTTTTGGGGGCCCTGCTGCCTCTTTCATTTATCTTCTTTAAATCACAAAAAATGTATAAATAATATTAATTTTTTGACGAACGCTACACATATATTTATAATAAGAAATTAACACAATAGTCAAGCAATGACAGTATATCTTTCATTGATAAATGTATGAAAACATGTGAATTAACAAAATTCTCATGCAAGAAAATTAGAATTAATGGTAATCCCGTGACTCAGATGTCTATTTAGTATTTACATAAACTTAGACTCTTCTTGGCTTTGAGTTGAACCCGAAAGCCCCCAGAGCAAGTAAAACACCCTCGCAGTCAACGTAAAATCTCATACATTGTTTAAATAGTCTACATGTTACACTTAAGCCCACTTCAAAATTCCACTTCTATATCAAAATTTCACATGTTTAATACTCTATAGGTTACAGGTTACTAGATCTTGAAAGCCAGAAAGTCAATATCTTGATCGAAATATTGTTTTATCAATCGAAATTCTCTCTATAATATAAATTTTAACCTAAAAAAATATACATAATCCGCCAAGGCCTATCATCAAAACTTTTAAGTACAAGATTCAGTTATCAATTTCGGCTAACCATCTTTCTATCCTCGAGCATAAACAATTACTGTTCTTAGAAGCTCCAATCCAATATCGAATTCATTACCCTACCATAAGTAATATGTTACCAAACTAGTTCATCCACTTACATATCCTCAAATCCTAATATTCGCAATTCTAGTTTTCATGACTTAAGTTCTAGGTTACATTTCATTAACTGCCTATATTTGATCTAAGTGGAAAAATAAAAATATGAAAGTTTGTCTATCTATTTCAAGTTATTTTTAATTTTTCTTTACACTAATGATTTGTATTAGTGCACTGGTAAGGTACTGGTAAGGCACTGGTAAGGCATCACTAATGATTAATCCTATTTTTGTATAGGCATCACTAATGATTTTTTCCTTACACTAATGATCTTTAGCGCACTGGTAAGGCCTTCAGTCAAAAATGCACGCACTCGAGATGGTTTTTTCTTTACACTAATGATTTCTCCCTATTTTTGTGTAGGTTGGATGAAGGAAGAGGATGCTTTCTGAGGGGTTTTGGTTGTGGATAGGCTCGAAGGGAGCTAAATGTTAGATAGTCAACATTTTGGGATATATGTAGCTGATACACTGTTAATGTTTAATATTTGGACATAGGTTTGGTACTACTTCGTTGTTCTACATGGACAAATTAAGGATTTTGAATGTTTGGTACTACTTTGTTGTTCTACATGGAGAAATTAAGGATTTTGAATGTTTGGTACTACTTCGTTGTTCTACATATGTTTGGTACTACTTCATTTTGTGATTGATTCGCATTTAAACATTTGAATACCTGAATTTTGTGTAACTGTGGGCTGCATTCTGCAAATTTTCGAATACAGAATTTTCACTCTGCAATAGCATTCTGACATGCTATAATAGCAGGAAAGAAATGCATATATATGAAAGAATTTTGACTATGCAATAGCATATATATATCGAAACGCTATTATAACTCAACAGCGTTCAGGAACGCCATAACACATTTATAGCGTAAACAAATGTTATTAGTAAGCTATAGCGTTCGTAAACGCTATACAACCTATACAGCGTTTTCCAGTGCTATAAAAGGACTATAGCGTTCATGAACGCTACAACTGATGAATAGCGTTCATGTATGCTATTAAAGCTCTATAGCGTTCACAAATGCTATAAGCAATATACAGCATTTCGAAACGCTATACATGATCTATAGCGGCCGTAAACGCTATAAACCATCAATAGCGTTTTAGAACGCTATACTTTTATAGCGTTCTTGTACATGGGGTTATTATAGCGGAGGCATTTATAGCGGACGCAATATGCTATAATAGACATTCTACAGCGTTCCGAGCACGCTATTATATCCCATATCTGTTGTAGTACGATGACCCGCCTTACCAGGAAGGATGAGGAGTTTGTTTGGTCCGAGGAGTGTCAGGCCGCCTTCGAGGACCTGAAGGCGAGGTTGACTACAGCTCCTATCTTGACGCTGCCATCTGGATCTGGTGGTTACACGATCTACAGTGATGCTTCAGGACGGGGTTTGGGTTACGTTCTTCAGCAACAAGTGAAGGTGATTGCCTATGCATCTAGGCAGTTACGTCCTCATGAGAGGAACTACCCTACCCACGATCTGGAGCTGGCAGCAGTCATATTTGCTTTGAAGCTGTGGAAACACTATCTGTACGGAGAGCGAGTTGAGATCTATACAGATCACAAGAGCTTGAAGTACGTGTTTACCCAGAAGGAGCTGAATATGAGGCAGAGGCGATAGTTAGAGCTGAAGAAGGATTTTGATATATCCTTACAGTACCATCTGGGGAAGGCCAACGTGGTCGTGGATGCTTTGAGCAGGTATCCCGTGGCCATGTGTTTGACGATGGATTGTCACCTTCTGGCAGATCTGGAGAGTTTGAGCATAGAGGTGATAGTTTCTGGATTCGAGGCGCAGATGTGGGGTCTCCAGGTGCAGTTGGAGCTGATGGACAGAGTCAGGGCAGCTCAGTTTGAGGATGAGGCTCTGAGGGTCATCAGGGAGCAGGTCCGGGCAGGACTGTTGGATGAGTTCTCTATAGCGGGGGATGGGTCGTTGAGGCATGGTACCAGATTGTGTATGCCGAGCGGAGGACTTCGGGAGGACGTTCTTCAGGAGGCGTACCGTTCTCAGTACTCTATGCATCCAAGAGCCAACAAGATGTAGAGAGACTTGAGACATCATGTTTGGTGGTATGGCATGAAACGTGAGGTGGCTCAGTTCGTTTCTAGATGCTTGGTGTGCTAGCAGGTGAAGGCCAGGAGGCAGAGACCCGGTGGATTGCTCCAGCCACTACCCATTCCTGAGTGGAAGTGGGAGCATATCACTATGGACTTTGTATCTGGGCTTCCGCGCTCTCCAGGAGGGAAGGATGCAATTTGGGTCATTGTTGATCGATTGACCAAATTGGCCCACTTTTTGCCTTTCAAGGTGGGTTTGTCTACGAAGAGGTTGGCCGAGATGTACGTGCGGCAGATAGTCCGATTGCACGGGGTTCCAGTGAGTATAGTCTCGGATCGGGACAGCTGATTCACTTTCCACTTCTAGAGGTGTTTGCAGCTTAGCTTGGGCACATCGCTCAAGTTCAGTACCGCATACCACCCCCAGACAGACGGACAGTCGGAGAGGACGATTCAGACCCTCGAGGATATGCTGCGTACCTGTGTCTTGGACTTCGGGGGATCTTGGGAGGACCACCTTCACTTAGTAGAGTTTGCTTACAACAACAGCTACCAAGCCAGTATAGAGATGTCACTTTTCGAGGCTCTATACGGACGGAGGTGCCGTACTCCCTTGTCTTGGGATAATGTCGGCAAGAGGGTTTTGCTTGGCCCTGAGATGGTGGTGGATGCTGCAGAGAATGTCAGGGTTATCAGAGATAGACTTCGGGTGGCGCAGGATAGGCAGCGGCATTGGACCGATAGCCACCGGAGGCCGTTGGAGTTTGAGGTATAGTTTAGATTTTTCTAGTATTTGAGTCTGATTGTGATTGTTTTAGCTCAAGCTTTAAATCTTGTGTTTTGTTCTAGGTTGAAGATCTTGTGTTTTCGTGGATTTCTCCGACGCATGGAACGATTCGTTTTGGTGGCGACGAGAAGCTTAGTCCACGATACATCGGACCATTCCGTATCTTGGGCAGGGTCGGTGCAGTGGCTTACCGACTGGAGTTACCATCCGCACTATAGGGAGTGCACAGCGTGTTCCACGTATCGCAGCTGAGACGGTACGTGGCAGATCCCAGTCACGTCTTGGACCACTCCGAGATCGAAGTGGGACCGACACTCAGCTATCTAGAGAAGCCGGTTGAGATCTTGGACCGAAGAGAGAAGGTGCTCCGGAACCAGGTCATTCCCTTGGTTCGCGTTGCATGGAGACACCACTCTCCAGGTGAGTCTACCTGGGATTGGAAGGACGACATGCGGGAGCGATTCCCATATCTCTTCGAGCCTTGAGATATAATTCTTTCTTTTCCTTCCTTGTTCAATTCATGATTGTTGTGTTAGTTCTCATTCAATTTCGAGGACGAAATTTTTTAAGGAGGGTAGATTTGTCACCCATAGTTTTCGAATTAGGGGTATTTTCGTTATTTTTCAAGTTTTATAATTATTAGGAATTTTATTTGATTTTATATGATTTATAGGGATTTATTTTATCTAGTTTGAGTTTTATCCAATTTGGACTTAAGTTGGAGACCCGGGTAGTCTGGACCCTAGTGGGACCCACATACTAGCTGGGCTTGGCCCACATGCCATTCTAAATAGGCTAGAAACCAATAAACCATACTCCCATGGCTTAACTAGTCAATTAGAGGCTTAATTAGTAAAATTAGAATTAAACCGAAACAAACCGAACCAAACCAAACCCGAACCGAACCCAACCTAAGTCTAATGGGTTGGAGGCTTAGTGGATCCACACCCAAACCCACTAACCCCCCCCCCCCCCCACTTGGCCGGCCATTTGTAGCCACCTCCCCCTCCTCTTTTCTTTACAACAAAGTTATCTCCCTCTCTCTCCTCTTTCCATTCTTCTCTTTTCAAAAGTTCTTCTCCAAGAGAACCAAAATTAGGTATGCCATTAATTCCCATTAAATTCCTCCCTTGCATATATTTTCTTTACAATAAATGAAGAGGAGCTCATTCTCCACTATTTGCCCATAGCTTTTAATAGGTTTCCTAAAAATCTAGGTTAAGGATAAATGGGGGTTTTCTTAATTAGAGGAGTATATATGTATATATATATATATGTGTATGTATTTATATATATGTATTTGTGTGTGTGTAGAGGAATGGTGGTGGTGTCATGAGAGTGGTGGTGGTAGTGTGTGAGTGAGAGTGTGTGTGTGTGTCGATATATATATATATATGCACATAGAGTCGTAGTCTACTGGTAACACCACCGTGCACCGGAGGTGAGGGCAGGGTTCGAGCCCTCCTTCCCACGGAGGTGGCTGGGTGGCGGTGGCCACGGCCTCCGGGCCAAGGTCGGGTGGAGTCGACCACCGGCTTTGGTTTTCAAAGAATATATATATATATATATATATATATATATATATATATATATATATATATATATATATATAGTATGTATTTATATATATATATAGATGTGTGTGTGTGTGTTGTGAGTTTATATATATATATATATATTTGGATATGTGTGTGTATGAATTTACATATATATAGATAGATAGGTAAACAGATATATAGGTATACAGATAGATAGATATATATAAAGAGAGGAGGGAGAAAAAGAACAGCAGTAGCAGCAGATGGTAGCAGTAGCAGCAGCATACGCAGCTGCTGCAGCAGCAGTATTACCAGCAGTGGCAGCAGCTGTAGTAGCCTAACCCCTCCTTTAAGCCCTTAACTCCCTACATACCCCTTCCCATTATATATATATATATATATGTATATATATATATATATATATATATATATATATATATATATATATTTGTATTTATATATATATAAAATATAAAATATAAAAAAAAATATATATATATATATATAAAAAAAAAATATATATATATATATATATATATATATATATATGTATATATATGTATATATATATATATGTATAGATAGATAGTTATATAGTTAGATGGATGGATTAAGAAGAAGGAAAAGATAAGAAGAATAAGAAGAAGTTGAGAAGAAGATTAGAAAAGAAGAAGGATTAGAAGAATAGGAAGAATAAGAAGAAGAAGAGAATTAGAAATAGAAGAAGAGTTAGAAGAAGTTAGAAGAAGATTAGAAGGAGAATAAGAAGAAGATTAGAAGAAGATAGAAGGAGAATAAGAAGAATAGGAATAAGGAGAAGGAGAAGAATAGGAGTTTGTGAATGAATCGGATTTTGAGTTAGAGGGTGAAACGGAGCTCCGAGTGTCGGAATGAGTTGAAACTTGGGGGAGACCTAGATTATACAAATTAGACTTTGCGGGTAGGCTCCCGAGTTGAAATTGGAGTTTTAGGACGACGGTATCGTGCTGTACCATTTCGTATCGCGAGATATTCAAGATATCGGCAATAGGCCGTAAGATGGACTAGACGTCCACTCTACCTAGGAAGCTTGGTAGGTAATGAATGTATAGGCTAGTATCCTACTACCCTAGGGAGCACGGGTCGAAATACCAAGCGTAGGTAGGCTAACTTGGTATTCACCTAGGCTAAAAATTTACCTTTGTAAAGGATAAATTTAGGATATTGGTCTACGGCCAAGATACGGATTTAGGAGTCCAAGATAGACTTGGATATGGGTTGTAAGGGTTGGTAATGATTAGAAATAGTCGTCTAGACCTAGTCTTGACCTTGGTTGACCACGGTTGACTTTTTAGACTAAAAGTCAACTATGGGTCAACACTTTACCCAATTTAGTCCCAAATTCCATTAGACTTGAGCGGTTGACCAAAAGTCAACTGTTAGTCACCATTGACCTAGGATTGACCTAGGGTTGACCTAGAGTTGATCGAAGTTGACCCGTTGAACAAAAGTCAACTGTAAGTCAACTTTCGACCTAGTTTGATACTGGTTGACTTCCAATACTCTTCCATGACCAAGGTTGACCCAACTAGACTTGTCTTGACCTAGGATGACTTAATAGGGTTTAATTTGAATTGACTTTACTTCCTAAAACATAGTATTGATACGTCTTGTTCTCTATAGGTCCTCGAGACGCTGCATTGGATACCGTTGACATATTTTATCATATTACAGGCGAGTACATTCTCTGACACTTTTTTAATTTATGATGATTGTTATAATTTATGTAATTAGTGTAGATATGCTTGTTCTCGACACATTGGTCACACAGATTGGTATTCATGGATCCCGATATGAGATGTTATTCCTCGTTATCTTGGTATATCTTGTGCAAGCCCCTTGTAGTTCTTGTGCAGTATATGGACACCGATTCTCGAGGAAACTTGCTTCCTTCTCGTAGAATCCCGTGTCGTAACGTGTCTTTCTTGGATCAACTCTACCAGTCGGGGACGGGGAGTACTAGTGTAGATGTGTGGTCATTATCCGCCTTGTTTATTCTTTTAGACCTTGAATGATACCAATCCTACACTCCACGTAGGATTGGCTGATCAGTAGACCTTGTGCAGACCCAAGCCGGCCACATGTTATAGCTAGTACTCACACACCTAGATAGATGATTCTTGATTCTTGTACATGCTTTGATCAGTTTACTTGTCTTATTCTAGCTTTAGATTTACAGCTTACCTTGCCATGATACTCACATGTACATTCCATAATTTCTTGTATATACTCTCTATTTACAGTCTTATAGCTTTTGTCATATCTTGTGAACTGTTGTTAGTTGATTGTACTCGTTCCATCCTGACTGGATATGTTGACAAATATTACAGATGCTGATGAGGGGGATTACAGTACCTACTACGGTCTGGATGACGTAGTGGGCTTAGACTTGGAGACCTTGGTCCAGCAAGGCTTAGCTCCGCCTGACGAGACTTTACCTATTGCTTAGTTAGAGTTATTTGTACTGGACCTTGTCTCCAGTTACTTTTGAGACTGTTATTATTTTGGCTTGTATTAGAGGCTTGGACTTGGACTTGTATATTATTTACGTTTGGACTTGACAGGTTATATTTTATTGTGATGTTGTCTTTATCTTTCAGTATTTACTTTATCATCTTAGAACTGTGATTGAGCACTCATATATTATCATTGCTTGTCCTCCGTTCGGAGTTGACCATATTCTCGACAGATTTTGATATATATATAAACTGTTGTTAGAGTAGGAAACCTACAGCATTCCATGCTGTTTTTACGGTGAGGGCTTGGCGTTGTTACGCACACGTGCCCTTACAGCGGGTGCGGGCCGTGACACTTTGTATTTCTTTAGGCGAGAACGTTGATACTAGAATTGGCTACTTGACCGTTCTCGATTGAAAGTATCTTGCATTGTACTATAGTTGAGACATACTATAGATTGGGAGTATCTTTCATTGTAGTATAGTCTATAGGATTTATTCGATTGATTGTTCGCCAAGACTAATATTACACTTCTATATGACTTGTCGCTTCTTAGATGTCTTTTTTGTATTGTTCTTGTTTTCCAAGCATGTTATATATCGTCATAGTAGGCATGTTTATATGTATTTTGCTAGTCCCCTGAGGTCCTGGTGATATCTCCAGGTATTAGATGAAATTATCAAGGTAGAACACATTGATGGATGATGGTTGCTTCACAAAATCTTTAGGTATGTTTAGTTGTTTCTTTTATCATTCTCCTTTTTATTTATATTTTTTCCTATATTTGATTCTCGCTGTTATTATAGCCTGGTCTTTTACAAGCTTCAATTTTCTTCTAGCTTATTCATGATACATGTATTATTGGGGATCTACATTTATCTATTCTAGAATCAGTGTATTACGATCTGATCAAACTTAATGCACTTAATTCATCATTTTATCATTATGTAATAGATTGAGATATAGTTGATTTAGAACAACCAAGACAACTTATATGTAATCGAGCTGGGCTGGAGTCCTCTCGATACGTAGCTAGCATATATACGATCTTCTAGTCCTATGTATTTTGTGACTGGACGTTACATGTTTTTTGGTGGCCCATGCAAGTCGAGTTAGTCGTTTCGGTTACATTATTGTACCGAGCGAGCTTACGAATATGATTAAACCCTTAGGAATCTCAATCCACAACTACCTTGACAATTATTTTAGAAATTTGTCTATCGTCCTTGAACTTCGTATTTTTTCTCGACTATTCTTTTTTTTGCTTCCTCGTACCATTGCTTTTTGTCCTTTCCTATTTTAGAGTGACGAACGATAATGCTTTATAAAATTTATCAAAAATTCTTAAGTTATAGTGTAAGTTAGATTACTTATTGAATTTTGGTTTCTTGATAGATAAGAGGGGATTAGAGATGTCATATGCCATAGTATATAGTGGTAGTGACTTTTGCAACTAATATGCAAGGGTTATAAAATTTTAATGGCATCATGTGTTTGATGGGGTAGTATGACCCAAGGTGGGTAGACGTCCTCGGTATGGAAATAAATAATCAAACTAAGTTATGCTCTTATGGTAGTCACTTGATCAAGAATAGAGTATCAGTTTTAGTGTAGAAATTGACCCACTATAAGAAAAACCTAAACATAGCCTAACCCAACCTATTTACTATTATGCCCTATCAGTTGTATAGTTAGGATTAGATAGAATGGTAGCTATCACTTGGCTTGGTCAGGTAAAAAGGAGACTTATATAATTGTGATTATAATATGGTTAAGAGGACAAGCCTTCAATATTATCATTGCAAGCCCGCCAACACCAGGAGAAGCAACTAGAGGTAACCCTTTTTAGTTTTACGATATGAACGTTGCGTAAGAAAATTGTTTAAGATTAATCGTTACTAGCTTGATTAGCAGAGACCGTAGTGACATAGTGTACCCCTTTGAACTATTCCTAGTTACGTTTGTGAGCCTTATTTTAATTTTGAGAACAAAATTCGTTTAAGGTGGGTAGATTGTAAGCACCCTAATTTTTGAAAATTATTTTTTATTTATTTTATATGGTTTCTATTTATTAGATTATATTTTACTCTTAATTATGTCTATAGACGTACTTTTTCAGAGCTTTGATTTTTGGAGCACAAAAAATACCACTCTTTCGAAATGTCCGTCATGAGTTTTGAAGTAGACAACTCCACCTTCAAATTGATATATCTTGACCCATCCAAACTTGTTCCCTGACATTCATTTGACTTCGTGCAACATCGGGTCAATTTAGGTTATTTGACTATTTAACGTAACTCTAGACCTAACTTCCAACGTGAGTTTGGAACTCGACATCGATCAAAACATTTTGACCCAATATATGATTTTGACCCATTTTGAACCTACGTGCACATGCCAAGGGTATGCCACTCAATCGAGTTCACATGTGCTATTCATTTGCGAATGGCACATGAGACTCGTTGGTTGACTTTTTGGGTTCGATTTGACTAGAAGATATATTTGTACCCTAACCTAGCCAATCCCACTTGGTAGAGCCATGTTAGGTTGACATGGCTTAGTAGAATTATTTTAAATTTATTTTCGGCCAAATAGATTTAAATACAATTTTATGTATGTGTGTGTGTGTGTGTATATATATATATTTTTTGTGTGTATATAAAGATATATGGCCTTAGTCATGGTTAAGTTTGAGATACAAATCGACTAGGAATTGTGACACAGAGAGTGTAGTCGTGTGCTTTAACTAGTGTATTACCCATGCTATGGAAGGCCTGGCCATAGCCGTCTCCCAACTAGGTAAATCAGTCAAAGTTGTGATTTACGATAGGTGACTTAATTATTTATTTAGACTTTTGACTTTTTAGGAGACCCGGTTGTGCTAAACTATCCCAGCTTGATCCGAATCAAATCCAAGCCCATGTGGTCATGTAGTACGTCCAAAGTTGTCAATGGAGATAATTATTGTGTAATTATAGTTAGTGTATTTACTTTAGTGGTTAAATAAGTATATTTTTTATAGATAAGTATTATATATAATATATATTTATTTGCTCTAAAATTGATATTTTGTTTTGATTATATGATAACATTTTCTTAAAAAATGTCATTTTAGATTTTGGGATTTTTAGGCTACAAATACTCGTGCATGTATGAGTATATACACAATATGCAAAATTAGGATTTATATATACTAGTATATATGCACGTGCGTTGCACGTATTTTATACTACTTGAAAAGAGCAAATAATAGTAGTATATTATTAGTAGGAGGACTAAAAGTCATCCATATTAATTATTCCAAACTTATTATTATATCACTTTATACGTGCATGTAAGACTACTTAGAAAGACCAAAGACACCTGTCGTAATTACCTAGTAACCCTTATTAACATAAAGTAATATTTTGAATTAGTAAATATAAGTAAGGGTATTTTTGGAAAGAAAATTTTCACGATGAAGCTTAACTTTCGGCATTATAAGTAGTATCGATAGATTAGTAAATATAAGTAAGGGTATTTTTGGAAAGAAAATTTTTACTGTAAAGCTTAACTTTTGGCATTGTAAGTGGTATAGATACATAACGATAAAAGTTTATTTATATAAATTTTAGTATATAGAACTAATGAATATATGTTGCTACAATGGATTATATTTTTAGAAAATTTTATAAATATTATTTGTTTCGAACTAAAAATGTGTCTATACATATTGTGTACTCATAGGTGTATGAATGGAATATATATATATATATATATATATATATATATATATATATATATATATATATATATTTAGTTGGTGTATATACATAATAAGTTATATATAAATATATATAGATAGAAAGAAAGAAAGAGAAAGAAAGAAAAAAATCTCATGAGATTTTGTTATCTCACGAGATGATTTCCCACAGGATACCCGAGCCTAAACAAAAATTCACCGATCCCCGAATAAAGTATTAGCTATAAACCGCAAGAGAGAGAGAGAGAGAGAGGGAGAAAGAAATAAGCAAAACTCTAGCCCAGCCTTTCGCGACTTCTGGACGGCCACCCCGACATCTGAGTGCCGCCGTGGGAACGCCGTCTCTCGTCGGAAATGCGCCACACAGCCCACACAGCAGGCAGCACGCATCAGCAGTAGCCTCCTGCGAAGGCAACTTCGTAGCGAGCTTTTTCGACACATGGTTGATCGTTTGTCGATCTACATCTTTAGGTATGAACACAACCTATACAGCTTTAAATCCCATCAAATAGTTCATTTTAATTCGTATCATGTACGACGAAAATCGAGTTCCAAAATCGAAAAAACTCAATTTTTGGAAGTTAGAAAGTGTCCTAAAACCTAAGTTGGAAGCCAATTTGCGATCAGGATACCGTGAATCTTGGAAAACCACCTAAACAGTCTTGTAGACAACCTAAACAAGATTTAAACCCTATTTTTAGTTTTATTCTAGTTGGTTATTTTATGTTTAAATCGATTTAAAAATCAGGAAAGAGTTAAAAAATATTTTTAAAACATGGAATTTTTCCCGATACGGGGTACGTCCCGACAAATCGTACAACTTGGTCACATCTCGAGAGCATCGAAAGGTGCGTACGAATTTTGTGGATGTGTGGGCTTCGACGGAACTCGAATTGGTTGTGTGTGCGTGATGAATTCGAGACGTATCGATCGAGGTACACAATATCGGCCCTTTTGCAAAAAACCTCAATTACTTTGTCCACGTTCGTCACATCGCGATGAAAGTCGTCCCAATGGACTCGTATCATTTTTTGGTCCTGTGAGCCATGTTTGGTCTGATTTTGAGAAGGTCGACCGAAACGCTATTTTGACGTGCCCATGATCCGTCTTAACCGACGATTTTGTGCACGGCTCATGGGAACCCAAATTTGATATACCGTTGAGTTTGTATCAAAAACTAGGACTCATTGCTATATAATTTGTCGGATTTAGAGAGCATAGGTTCTGGCACATTTTTCGGTACAAAGCGGGTAGAAAAAACGGATACTATTTTGATCCGAAATTATCATCTTGTTCCTGTGTCTAGAATTGGACTTATGGGTAGTCAAACTAGGATATTTTTCGTATACCAAACACATTGGTGATGTCTATTTCATCATTCAGAGACATTTGTGGGAGTTTAACTTTTGCGGCTCACTTAGTGATTGGAAATTGTTGGTTCTACGAGCGACCACCAAACAAGTATACCTTGTCGAACTTATACAATATTTACATATTTTCTTGTCCTATTGTATTTCTTTTCATATCGTTACATGATTCTCACATTCATACTTAATTATCATTTACTGCCTTGCCTATTTTTTTAGATTTACGTGCACGTATATGATATTAGTTATTTTTATTGTTTGTTTATCGTTCTTCTTCGTGTTCATCGTGTCTTGTGATAGAGTTGTAAGTTCTACACCATGTTTCCTTAACTTGACTTGATATTGATTTATTGACTTGGACTTGACCTGAGTTGACAAGACTGGCCCAATTTCAATTGGGAGTTACTTGCATTGAACTACAATTGAGATATACTATAGATTGAGAGTATCTTTCATTGTACTACAGTCTATAGGATTTTACTTGACCTTTGTATTCCTTTAGGAGATGAGGTTGATACTAGAATTGCCTACTTGACCGTTCTCAGTTGGGAGTATCTTTTATTGTACTACAGTTGAGACATACTATAGACTGGAAGTATCTTTCATTGTACTATAGTCTATAGGATTTACTTGATTGATTGTTAGCCAAGGCTAGTGTTACACTTTTATATGACATGTCGCTTCTTAGATGTCTTTCTTGTATTGTTCTTGTTTTCCATCATGTTATATATCATTATAGTAGGCACGTTTATATGTACCTTGCTAGTCTCCTGAGGACCGGGTGATCTCTCTAGGTATTAGATGAAATTATCATGGTATGACATATTGATGGATGATGGTTGCTTCACTAAAACTTCAGGTATATTTAGTTGTTGCTCTTATCATTCTCTTCCTTATTTAACTTCTGTCCAATATTTGATTCTCGTTGTTATTATAACCTAGTCTTTATAAGCTTCAATTTTTTTCTAGCTTGTTCGTGAAACATATATTTTTAGGGATCCACTCTAATATATTTATCTATTCGAGAATCAGTGTATTACGATCTGATCAACCTTAGTGCACTTGATTCGTCATTTTATCATTATTTAGTGGACTGAGATATAGTTGATTTAGAACAAAAAGACAGCTTATACGTAATCGGGCTGGCCTGGAGTCCTCTCGATACGTATCTGGCATGTATACGATATCCTAGTCCAACTTATTTTGAGACTGGGATGTTACATATTTTTTTTGTAGCCCATGCAGGTGAAGTTAGCCGTTTCGATTATATTACTATATTGAACGGGCCTGTTAATATGATTAAACCCTTAGGAATCTCAATCCACAACTGCTTGACAATTCTTTTAGAAATTTCTCTACCATTTCTTCTCATACCTTCTTATTTCAGAGTGACGAATGATCGTGCTCTATAGAATTTAACAGAAATTCTTAAGTTATAGTGTAAGTTAGTTTGCTTATTAAATTTTAATTGCTTGATAGATAGGAGGGGATTAGAGATTTCATATGCCATAGATATCTAGTAGTATTGACTTTTGTAATAGTGTACAAGGGTTATAAAATTTTAAGGGCATCATGTGTTTGATGGGGTAGTGTGACCAAAGGTGGGTGGACGTCCTCAGTATGGAAATAAATAATCAAACTAGGTTATGCTCATATGGTAGTCTCTTGATCAAGAATAGAGTGGTAGTTTTAGTGTAGAGATTGACCATCTACAAGAAGAACCTACATATAGCCTAACCCAACCTATTTACTATTATGCCCTATCAGTTGTATAGTTAGGATTAGACAGAATGGTAGCTATCACTTGGCTTGGTCAGGTAAACATGAGACTTATATAATTTTGATTATAATATGGTTAGGAGGACAAGCCTTCAATATTATCATTGCAAGCCCACCAACACCAAGAGGAGCGACTAAAGGTAACCCTTTTTAGTTTTATGATATGAACGTTGCATAAGAAAATTGTTTAAGATTAATCGTTACTAGCTTGATTAGGAGAGACCGTAGTGACATAGTGTATCCCTTTGAACTATTCCTAGTTATCGTAGTGAGCCTTATTTTAATTTTGAGGACAAAATTTTTTAAGGTGGGTAGATTGTAAGCACCCTAATTTTTAGAATTTTTATTTTATTTTATATAATTTTTATTTACTAGATTGTAATTTATTCTTAATTATGACTATAGACGTACTTTTTTGTAGCTTTGATTTTTTTAGCACAAAAAATACTAATCTTTCGAAACATCCTTCATGAGTTTTGAAGTAGACAACTCCACCTTCAATTTTATATATCTTATCCCATCCAAACTTGTTCTCTGACATTCTTTTAACTTTGCACAATTTTGAGTCAATTTAGGCTATTTGACTATTTACCGTAACTCTAGACCGATCTTCCAACTTGAGTTCGAAACTCGACATCGATCAAAACCATTTGACCTAATATATGGTTTTGACCCATTTGAGCCTACGACGCACATGCAAGGGTGTGCCACTCAATCGAGTTCACATGTGCTATTTATTTGCGAATGGCACATGAGACTCATTAGTTGACTTTTTGGGTTTGATTTGACTGAAAAAAATATTTGGACCCTAACCTAGCCAACCCCACTTGGTAGAGCCATGTTAGGTTGCCATTGCTTTGTAGAATTATTTTGAATTTATTTTGGGCTAAATAGATTTAAATACAATTTTGTATATATATACATATAATTATATTTCTAATAGCATAATACTATATATATATGTCCTTAGTCATGGTTAAGTTTGAGATGCATATCAACTAGGAACTGTGGCATGGAGAGTATAGTCGTTTGCTTTGACTAGTGTATTAGCCATGCTAGGGAAGGCCTAGCAATAGCCGTGTCCCAACTAGAAAAATTAGTCAAAGTTGTGACTTAACCCTTATAGGTGACTTAATTATTTATTGTCTAGACTTTTGAATTTTTAGGAGACCCGGTTGTGCTAAACTAGCTGAAGTTGACCCGAACCGAATCCAAGTCCATGTAGTCATATAGTCATGTAGTACGTCCAATGATGTCAATGGAGACAATTATTGTGTAAATTTAGTTAGTGTATTTACTTTAGTGGTTAAATAAGCATATTTTCTTATAAATGAGTGTTATATATAATATATATGTATTTGCTAAAAAATTGATATTTTGTTTTGAATATATGATAAAATTTTCTTAGAAATTGTCTTTTTAGATTTTGGGATTTTTAGGCTACAAATACTTGTGCATATTTGAGTGTATACACAATATATAAAATTAGGCTTTATATATATACATAACGATAGAAGTTTATTTATATAAATTTTAGTATATAGAACTAATGAATATATGTTACAATAATGGATTATATTTTTAGAATATTTTATAAATATTATTTGTATATCTAAAAATGTGTGTATACAGTCCGTGGGATGTAGCATAGTGGTAGCAATAGGGGCCCCGACACTGATGGCGCATATTCGAATCCCCCCTTAGCATTTGCCAAGCTGGAGAAAAAGACATCACAAAAATTGTGTGTATATATATTATGCACTCATGGGTGTATATATAGGTGTATATATATTTTTTGTTATCTCATGAGATGAACACAGCATACTAGAGCCCCAAAAAAAATTCACCGACGCCCCAATATGGCAGTAGCTATATAAATCGCGAGAGAGCGAGAGTGAGTGGGAGAGAGGATTTAAGAAAAACCCTAACCCAGCCTTCCCCACCCCTGGCGGCCACCCCGACATCTGCATGCCCCCGTGGGATCGCCTTCGCTCGCCAAAAATGTGCCGGATAGCGCACACAGCAGGCAGTCCGCGTCAGCAGCGGCCTCCTGCGAAGGCAACTTCGCTGCAAGCTTTCGCGACGCTTGGTTGATCGTTTGTCGATCTACCTCTCCAGTTATGAACACAACCTATACACCTTTATATATCTTCAAATTGTTCGTTTTAATTTGCATCATGTCCGACGAAAATCGTGTTCCAAAATTGAAAAAAAAACTCGATTTTTGGACGTTAGAAATTGTCCCGAAACCCCAAGTTGGAAGCCGTTTTGCGATCAGGATATCACAAACCATAGAAAACCACCTAAATAGCCTTATAAACAACTTAACCAAAATTGAAACCCTATTTTTTTTTACTTCTAGTGGTTATTTTCTGTTTAAAATTGATTTGAAAATCAGAAAAAAAGTTAGAAAACTGTTTTCAAAACTTAGAATTTTTTTCGATGCGGGGTCCGTCCCGACAAACCGGGCGACTTGGTCACAACTCGAATGCACCGAAATGTGCGTACAGATATTACGGACGAGTGGGATTTGACAAAACTCGAATTGGTTGTGTGTGCCCGACAAATTCGAGGCATATCGGTCGAGGTACACCTTATCGACCCCTTGCACAAATTCCAATTATTTTGTGCACGTTCGTGACATCGTGATGAAACTTGTGCCACTGGACTCATATCGGTTTTTGGGTCCTGTGAGCCAAGTTTGGCTCGATTTAGATACCAAAAAAGGTGGCCTCACTACAACAAAAATACCCTTTAATGACGGCTAAAAACCGTCATTAATTAAGAACCATGGCGCTTTTTTTTCTTAATCCAAGTGTTATGAAATCGGGTGTTATAAATGTTTTTCAAAGCATTATAGATAAATCTTCCGAAAACATCATTAATAGACTTAATTTCTGCTAAGTTTTATTTTCAAAGCGTTATGGATAGTTTTGTAAAACCGTTATGAATATGTAATATGGTTGGAAGTCAGGACATTTTGAAAGCGTTATGATTGGTCATTTGTATCACATTTATAACGCTCTATACTGCATGTTATACATTCCAAACACTGCTCAATTCAAATCGAAAACAACCACTTTGAACCATATTCACAACAAAATATTGAAATGTAACATTAATCTCCATTTCATTGTCTCAAAATAGGGTACATTCTATTGTCTCAAAATAGAGTACACTTTAGCTATCATTCTATATTTGTCAGGCCATATATATACATCTTCTCAAAAATATATATAGTATCCAATATAGCTAGTACACTTTACATCAAAACTATCCACATGAAAACATCCCACACCATAACATACAACTTAGTCACATGAAGACCTGTGTCCAAAGCATATGTACCCCGCAAAAGATAAAACAAGGTTTAATAAATGTGATATAATGATGTATATATATATGTAACACATTAAGATCACAATTCAACATATGTTGTGGGAAACTGTTGTGTGGAGTTTCTGTCAGATTCATCTTGTGTATATATATGTATAACTTTCAGAAAGATGTTGGCTAAGGCCTGAGGCTATTGCCTGCATGTAGGGCAAGTGGCAGCAGGCCAGGCCAAAGCAGTAGGCTACATTAGCAACAGCAGGGACTCATTCCTGTCACTACCACATTTCTAGTGTGAGAGTATTTTTGTCATTTTGGGGGTATTTTAAATTTATTAGAATTAATTAGAATTTATGGGAATTTTTAGGAATTATTTTGGAATTGTTTGGACTAGATTGATTTTGGCTAGTTTGGACCCATGTAGATCAACCTAGGAGCTAACCCTAGTTAGTATGAGCTTGGTTAGAATTTGTGACTCTAGTCTAACCTAGCCTAATCTTTGGTTTGGTCATTAGAACCTATTTAGCAATAGAAATTAGATAAGTCATAAGTCATGACTTATAGTTTGAACCAATTAATATAACAACTTAGCCATAGCCCATGTAACTTGGCCCAAAGCCCAAACTACCAAACCCTAATCCCAAGTAAAGGTGGCCGGCCACTTATTGCCTAGGGATCACCACCATATATGTATCCTCCTAAAATCTAGGGCTAGCCTCCTTCCCTAGGAAATCATTTCAAGAAAGGAAAGAGGTGAGTCTCCATGCTTAAAAAACTATAGAAAATCCATTGTAGGTCCTTTTTCCCCCAAACTAGTTGCATTAGATCCTAATATTATTGTTCTTGCTGTTATTGGGAATTTGTTTCAGTTTTGAGGTTGTTTTGATTGGATTGGGAAGCCAAGAAAGGAGCTCACAAAGGGGATTTTTCATTAGAAGTTCTTCAATAGGTAACTTTGTCATTCCTCCATGGATTTTCATTTTGTCTTCATGTTTAGGAAGCCCTAAGGGTCCCCTAAGTGTCAGTATAAGTTTCGTGTCAGGTATCATGGGTTTTGTATCCGTTTTGGACACGTGTCTGTGTCCCTACACTGGTGTTTGTGAAAATGCCACAAAGGGGCTGTTGGTGTTATTTTCGATTTATTTTTGAATAGGAATATTAGTTTTAATCTTGCTTATTGATTTCTGTTTGTATGTGGTAGTGTTCGTGTCGCTTAGAGTCGGTTTCATGGAGTGGACACGCGCGTGCACACGCTCGCGCGCGTGCTACAGTGCTCTCCTGCCTATCAGGGTCTGTAGCGGACACGACACGACACTATTTAGGATGAAATTTTGGTGACACTTAGGACACATGACTGACATGACACAGACCAATTTTTTAGCTCATCTTATCGAGCGGATTGGGAGAAATCCCACCCGCACCGATTTCACGCTGCACGTCGCACTGTTGCAAACACACACTGATACGGCGTTGTAGCGTCGGACATGACACACTAGGACACTGTGCAGGTTGACCTAGACCTAGCCCTAGTATTGGGGTACACGTGTGTGCGAGCACGAGGCCTAGTTTGGCCTGTGTCGTGTGCACGACACGCGTGCACACGTGCACGACACAGTGCACAAATCTGACCTGTTTCACACTGATTGTGTGTATCATTGCTTGGACACGTTTGTGTCCATCTTGTTGGACACGAACAGGTTGTGGGACACATGTTTGTGGTGTATATAGATTACCAACTTCTTAATTTGAAATTTGTTATGTTTTCATTAGGTGTTAGTGCATTTCCAGTTTTCAAATAATATATCCAAATCCTGTTCTTCCCAGTTTTGAAAACCTGAACTTGTCATCTTTTTTTAATCTAATTGTTGATGTTAGATTGTTGGTTTCAGACCTTAATATATTTCTCCTATTAGTAGTCTAATTGTGTATTGATTTTGGGATTTGTTTGTTTGATATTGAAGTCGAAATGGGGGTTGAGATTGTGGGGACTAGCATTGGTTCCTGAATTTTTTCCAGATTTTAATGTTGGACTTTGCCACCTATTTTAACCCATCAAATGCTGTTAATATATTGGTTTTAATTCCTATTTAGGTTCTATTATACTTAAACTTCATGTGTGTCGAATTTAGGATTAAATGGATGAGTGTGGCTCAAAAACCTAAGATGTTATGAACTGACTTTCTTCTTCCTTTTAAAAGTATATTGTTCAATTGATAATAGGAAACCTGGGTTTGATGTTAACTGAGTATTGAACTAAAGTCTAAAACTGAGTTTGAGGGGGGCAATGAATTGATTTTCTTTTTCTTCTTAACTGAAATTGTTGTAGGTTCAGAATTCATCATGTTATAGTTCATAACTCCCTCTTATTGCTCACTGTTTTGTAAGTCCCAGATTTTCCTTTCCATTTAAATTCTTGGTGTTGACTGATTGGGGGTACTGTTTTGTATTCAAACTGTAAATTCCTTCCTCTCCCATAAACTGTCAAACACAGACACACTGCACTCTAGCACACAGGTTGTCCTAACACACCTACATCAATCACTCACTACACACACAAGTCCTTTACACACACAGCAGCACACACACACCTTCCTCTCTCTCTTTTCCTGTTTTGTAGATTCCTGCACACTGTTTATCTTGCCTACACACCAGCCTTCCCTCTCTTTATAGGCATATGTATATATATATATATATATATATATATATATATATATATATATTTATATATTTATATATATATATATAATATATATGAATATCTAGATGTGTATGTGTGTGAAATGTATAGAAATGTATACCTATATATATACAATGTATTATGTATATATATGTTTGAGCCTATATCTAAATGTATATAGATATATGTTAGTTTCTATTGTATATGCCATATATGTATACAACTTGGGTATTTACTATATATAGGTATTGTGTATACTTGTGTTGAGAATAGGCCTTGGTAGTTTGGTATAGCTTGGTGAGACTAGATAGGGCTTGTACTACATTATTAGACTTAGTATAGCCTAGATTAGACTTGGTTGACCTAGTTTGACTTCTAGGGTTGACCAGAGTTGACTTTGGCCTAGATTGACCTAGAATCATGTATAATGCATAGTAGAACTTTATTTTGCCATTTTAGACTTGTTGTGACTTGTGTTGTTCTGATTAGGAGCCAGACACCACTCCTTGGACAGTACGTTTCATATTGGACACTCAAATACAGGCGAGTACATTCTCTGACCATTTCATATCCTGCTTAGAATTATTTCCTGCAGTAGATTACTTTACTTGTACTGTCACGATGGTCACACAGATTGGTACTATATGGATCCCTTCTTGAGATGTTATCCTTAGGGAGCATCGGGTACTTCATGTTCTGTGCGTTTCACTTATATGGCGTATCACTATGCTTCACTGGTTCTTTGATCACTTGCGACATATACTCTTATGATCGCAGAGTCTCCTAGAATCTCTTATCCCATTCACTGGGTATCATAGAATCTTCTAGAATCACCCATTTATGGGCATCCATGTATCACCCTTCGGGGGCCTTGCATGGAATCATAACATAACCTGGCTGGATCCTTGTGTATTGATTGGGGGTACGGGGGAGTAGAAATGGACATGTGAATAATACCCAAGTAGTATCTTATCAGAATCTCTTCCATAGTGTCTTATCAGAATCTCCTATGCCATTTATATGTCTATGTTGTACTCTGACTCACTAGTCACATGATAGTTCTTTATGTATAGTAGATATTTCTATTACAGCTTTCTCTCTCTGTTTACATACTGCACTTCTTTCAGTACTTGTATCTTACTTTATTGCATGATTATATCTTCTAACCTGCTATGAACTGTTGAGATGTACAGTACTCGCTCCTGTCCTGACTGGACCTGTTGAAAATATTACAGAGGACGAGGAGGAGGCTTGCCTGGACACTTTCTACGGGGCAGCCTTAGATGACACCTGCGAGCTGGACCCTCAGGAGGACCCAGCTCTAGCTGAAGATATCACCCCGATTGCCTAGTTTAGATTAGTTAGGCTTATCTTCCTTTTGTAGTCTTGAGACATGTTTTAGCTAGACTTTATTTGGAGTTCAGAGTTGTATATATTCTTTCATTCTGTATCTGAGACCTTGTACTGCTGGATATTGCTGGGATTATCTTAGATTACTTTTCATCTATTTATTTTCTTGAGTTCTATTTCACATCGTGCTATCTCTTCCTTAGTTGTGATTGAGTTTTACTGCTATGTTACCCCCATTCGGGGAGTATAAACTGTTTAGTGATATATATATTGCTAGATGATTGTCGACCTAAGACAGCGTTCTACCGTCGACACTGCGGCGTAGGCTAGACGTACCCACGTCTCGTGCCCTTACTCTAGGGTACGGGTCGTGACACGTTTTTAGTGGTGGCCCATGCAGGTCTAGACTAGAAGTGTAGTGGTATTCGAATTAGAGTATCACTACAGCCTGCAGTAGGATATAGGACATTAATTTTAAGGTACTCAATCACTTTAGGAAAATTTCTTTTATTGCCATCTAAATCCTTTTGTCAGCTGATCCGTTGAATTATAATTGTCCGCCTTTGTTATTTCGCTTCTTTCTCAGAAATTGATACTCTTGTTTCTCTATCTTCAGGATGGTAGAGACTCGATCGCAGCGTGCCATTCATGAGGATGCTATAGAGCGGACTGCTACCTCTCAGCCAGTACGGCGAGGCCAGGGGACTGCAGCTCCTGCCACCTCTGCTCGTATTGAGACCGCAGCAGTAGCAGCAGGGGGTATGCCTCCAACGGCTCGGAGGCAGGACCCGGTCATTCCAGAGGATCCCTTTTAGCAGCCACCGCCTCCAGGACACGTGGACGCAGCTCAGATGTTCGCGTATTTCCAGCAGTTCATGGGCCGACAGCAGGCTCGACAGGACAGAGGCATGGAGTTGGCCGTCACGACAGCCGCAGCTCGACCAGTGGTGCAGCAGCCGAGGAAACCGGGAATCGAGCAGTTTCAGAAGATGAGCCACAGAGACTTTCTGGGGACAGAGGGGATCCTATATGCCGATGAGTGGATCGAGCATATAGAGGAGATCTTCCACTTGGCCAGGATTCTAGCAGACCTCCAGATCGAGGCCGCAGCTAGCCGGATGTGAGATATTGCTCGCACCTGGTATCAGTCAGACCCCAGGGTGGGGGTACCAGGGCAGACTTGGGAGCAGTTCAGGGGCTTCTTCAAGAAGAAGTTCTTCCCGAATTCAGCAGTCAGAGCCTTAGAGTCGCAGTTTGAGAGCTTGGTCCAGGGGAGCCTCTCAGTAGAGGAGTATGCTGGAGAGTTTGGTCGTCTCGGCAGGTTTGTAGAGGGTTTGAGCGAGACGGCGAAGGCCCAGAGGTTCCGAAAGGGTCTGGTCAAAGAGGTCACCAAGGGCAGCAGAGATGCTACGCTTGAGGAGATCATGACGGGAGCCTTGCTAGTAGAGGATGATCTTGAGCTTAGGCTCAAGAGGGGGAGAGACCCAGTTGGGGGCAGCAGCAGCAGCAGAGGCCAGGCCAAGAGGCGCCACTTTCAGCATCAGCAGCTGAGGCAGTTTCAGTCGCAGTCGATCCAGCAGAGGCCAGTTCAGTAGCAGCAGCCGAGACAGCACCAGTAGTGTCAGAGACAGGGAGTCACTTGTGCCTACTGCAAGAAGCCTGGGCACATCTTCAATGAGTGCCGGAAGAGGCTGGACTAGTGCATGGTGTATGGCTCAGCAGACCACCAGATGAGGGAGTGCCGCATAGCACGAGCAGGCCTGGAAGGAGGAGCCAGAGATCCAGCAGGCCAGCAGAGGGGACCAGCCCTGCCGACACAGCAGCAGAGGTTCATCCAGCACTAGCAGCAGGCCAGGGGAGGCCAGCAGGGGCGAGCTTTCGCCATGGCAGCTGGGGATGCAGAGGTGATAGGAGAGCTGATTGCAGGTTCGATTCTTCTCGACTCCAGTCCAGCATTTGCATTATTCGATTCCGGTGCTTCGTATAGCTTCATATCAGTATCTTTTGCGATTAGACACGGTATCATAGCTGAATCGTTGCCTAGGACTTATAAGATCACGACCAGGGGTGGCATTATCCTCGTGAGTGATGTTTGTAAGGATCGGAGAGTAGTTTTGGGAGGCCGTGAGTTGGAGGTGAGCCTGCTCGTAATGCCATTGCCGAACTACGATATAGTACTAGGCCTGGATTGGTTGAGCAGGCACCACGCCAGCATTGATTGCAGAGGGGGTAGAGTTCTCTTCAGAGCACCGGGGGAGCCAGAGTTCGAGTACTCCAGACGTCAGGCAGAGCAGAACAGCGGAGTCTTCTGTGGAGTCTCGGTCGAGGAGCAAACGATTCCACACCCCTTGATAGCAGATTATATGGATGTTTTTCCAGAGGAGTTGCCGGGACTGCCACCAGACAGAGACATAGAGTTCTCGATAGACTTGGTTCCAGGAGCGAAACCCATCTCTCAGCATGTCTATCGGGTGAACAACAGCGAGCTGGTGGAGCTGAAGAAGCAGGTGGATGAGCTACAGGACAAGGGCTTCATCTGCTCGAGTTTGTCGCCATGGGGTGCACCAGTGTTGTTTGTGCCGAAGAAGGATGGGTCAGTATGCATGTGTATTGACTATAGGGCACTCAACAACCTCACGATCAAGAACAAATACCCACTGCCGCGGATCGACGATCTATTTGACCAGTTGAGCGGAGCTCGGGTATTTTTCAAGATTGATCTGAGGTCGGGATATCACCAGGTGAAGGTGAAGGGGGAGGATATTCCCAAGACCACTTTCAGGACGCGGTACGGGCAGTTCGAGTTTTTGGTTATGCCGTTTGGGCTAACCAATGCACCAGCAGTGTTTATGAACCTTATGAACAAGGTGTTCCACCAGTATCTGGATCAGTTTGTGGTAGTGTTTATTGACGACATCTTGGTATATTCCAAAACTGAGGAGGAGCACGAGGAGCATTTGAGGATCGTGCTGGAGACTCTCAGGAAGGAGCAGCTTTACGGGAAGCTCTCCAAGTATGAGTTTTTCTTGGATCGGGTGGACTTCTTGGGGCATGTGGTGACTGGAGATGGTATCTCAGTTGACCCTAAGAAGATTGTAGCAGTTGAGGCATGGGCAGCGCCGACTTCAGTTGCAGAGATCAGGAGTTTCCTGGGGCTGACAGGGTATTATCGGTGATTTGTGCAGGATTTCTTCCGAGTTGCAGAGCCGTTGACTCGGTTGACCCGGAAGGATGCTGAGTTCGTTTGGTCAGAGGAATGTCAGGCAGCTTTTGATGAGTTAAAGAAGCGGCTTACGACAGCTCCGATTCTGACATTGCCTTCAGGATCAGGTGGATTCCCTATTTATAGTGATGCTTCAGGAAAGGGGCTGGGTTGTGTGTTGCAACAGCACAGGAAGGTGATTGCCTATGCTTCCAGGCAATTGTGTCCCCATGATAAGAACTACCCTACCCACGACCTGGAGCTGGCAGAAGTGATATTTGCTCTGAAGCTATGGAAGCATTATCTGTATGGTGAGAGGGTGGAGATCTTCACAGATAACAAGAGCTTAAAGTATGTGTTCACTCAGAAGGAGTTGAACATGAGGCAGCGCAGATGGTTGGAGTTGATGAAGGACTTCGACATTGCACTGCAGTATCATCCAGGGAAGGCCAACGTGGTTGCCGATGCCTTAAGTAGGTATCCGACAGCCATGTGTTTGACCATGGATCGGTATTTGCTTGACGACTTGGAGAGCCTAGGGATTGAGGTGATCGTGCCCGAAGTGCAGATGCAGCTATGGGGGATACAGATTCAGTCAGACTTGGTGGAGAGGATCAAGTCGGCACAGTTTGAGGACGTTGCTCTGCGGTGTCTCCGAGAGCAGGTTCGAACAGGATTGCTGGAGGGCGAGTTTTCTCTTGCAGAAGATGGTGCCTTGAGGCACGGTTCCAGGTTATGTGTACCTAGTGGAGATCTCAGGGAGCAGGTTATGCAGGAGGCCCATAGATCTCAGTACTCTATACACCCGGGTGCCAACAAGATGTACCGAGATCTGCGGGAGCATGTATGGTGGTCAGGAATGAAGCGGGAGGTGGCTCGCTTCGTGGCTAGGTGTTTGGTCTGTCAGCAGGTCAAGGCAGAGAGACAAAGGCCCGGTGGATTATTGCAGCCGCTGTCCATTCCCGAGTGGAAATGGGAGCATATCACGATGGACTTCGTATCAGGATTGTCGTACACACCAGGAGGGAAAGACGCGATTTGGGTCATCGTTGACAGGTTGACCAAATCGGCCCACTTCTTGCCATTCAAGGTAGGTACGTCTACAGAGAGGCTGACGGAGTTGTATATGCGGCAGATAGTCAGGATCTACGGAGTTCCGGTCAGCATCGTCTCAGATCGGGATAGCCGTTTTACTTTCCATTTCTGGAGGAGTTTGGAGACCAGTTTGGGCACTCAGCTCAAGTTTAGTACTGCATACCACCCCCAGACGGACGGACAGTCAGAGCGGACTATTCAGACTCTTGAGGATATGCTGCGGACGTGCGTCCTAGACTTTGGAGGTTCCTGGAGGATCATCTTCATTTGGTGGAGTTTGCCTACAATAATAGTTTCCAGGCCAGCATTGAGATGTCACCTTTCGAGGCTCTGTACGGGCGTAGGTACCGTACACCCTTATCCTGGGATGATGTTGGTGAGCGAGCTTTACTGGGGCCAGAGATGGTTGTTGATGCGGCCGAGAAAGTAAAGCTCATCAGGGACAGACTTCGCGTGGCGCAGGACAGACATCGGCACTGGGCCGATAGCCACCGGAGGCCCTTGGAGTTTGAGGTACAGATTAGAGTAGGATTAGATTTAGGTTATTTGTTGTGATTTTTGATCATGTTTGTTATTATAATTAATTGAGACCTTGCTTGTGATTAGGTCGAAGACCAGGTTTTCTTGAGGATATCTCCGACTCGTGGTACGATACGTTTTGGTGGAGGCGGGAAGCTTAGCCCGTGCTTCATCGGCCCTTTCGTTATCAGCGGGAGAGTCGGTGACGTTGCATACAGGCTAGACTTTTCGCCTGTACTAGTAGGGATCCACAACATATTTCATGTATCACAGTTGAGACGGTACGTGGCTGACCCTAGCCATGTGCTCGATCATTCAGAGATAGAGGTTGGGCCTTCTCTCAGCTATCCAGAGCAGCCAGTGGAGATTCTGGATCGACGGAAGAAGGTTGTGAGGAACCAGGTGATACCTTTGGTGCACGTCATATGGAGGCATCATTCTCCAGGTGAGTCTACCTGGGAGCGGGAGGATGAGATGCGCGAGCGCTACCCTTATCTTTTTGGACCATGAGGTATGCTTTCTATCCTTCTCATCAGTTGTATTTAGCCTTTCAATTTCGAGGACGAAATTCTTTTAAGGAGGATAGATTTATCACTACCACATTTCTAGTGTGAGGGTATTTTTGTCATTTTTTGGGTATTTTAAATTTATTAGAATTAATTAGAATTTATGGGAATTTTTAGGAATTATTTTGGAATTGTTTGGACTAGATTGATTTTGGCTAGTTTGGACCCATGTAGATCAACCTAGGAGCTAACCCTAATTAGTATGAGCTTGGTTAGAATTTGTGACTCTAGTCTAACCTAGCCTAATCTTTGGTTTGGTCATTAGAACCTATTTAGCAATAGAAATTAGATAAGTCATAAGTCATGACTTATAGTTTGAACCAATTAATATAACAACTTAGCCATAGCCCATGTAACTTGGCCCAAAGCCCAAACTACCAAACCCTAATCCCAAGTAAAGGTGGCCGGCCACTTATTGCCTAGGGATCACCACCATATAAGTATCCTCCTAAAATCTAGGGCTAGCCTCCTTCCCTAGGAAATCATTTCAAGAAAGGAAAGAGGTGAGTCCCCATGCTTAAAAAACTATAAAAAAATCCATTGTAGGTCCTTTTTCCCCCAAACTAGTTGCATTAGATCCTAATATTATTGTTCTTACTGTTATTGGGAATTTGATTCAGTTTGAGGTTGTTTTGATTGGATTGGGAAACCAAGAAAGGAGCTCACAAAGGGGATTTTTCATTAGAAGTTCTTCAATAGGTAACTTTGTCATTCCTCCATGGATTTTCATTTTATCTTCATGATTAGGAAGCCCTAAGGGTCCCCTAAGTGTCAGTATAAGTTTCGTGTCAGGTATCATGGGTTTTGTGTCCATTTTGGACACGCGTCTGTGTCCCTACACTGGTGTTTGTGAAAATGCCACAAAGGGGCTGTTGGTGTTATTTTCGATTTATTTTTGAATAGGAATATTAGTTTTAATCTTGCTTATTGATTTCTGTTTGTAGGTGGTAGTGTTCGTGTCGCTTAGTGTCGGTTTCATGGAGTGGACATGCGCGTGCACACGTTCGCGCGCGTGCTACAGTGCTCTCCTGCCTATCGGGGTCTGTAGCGGACACGACACGACACTATTTAGGACGAAATTTTGGTGACACTTAGGACACATTACTGACATGACATAGACCAATTTTTTAGCTCATCTTATCGAGCAGATTGGGAAAATTCCACCCGCACCGATTTCACGCTGCACGTCGCACTATTGCAAACACACACTGATACGGCATTGTAGCGTCGGACACGACACACTAGGACACTGTGCAGGTTGACCTAGACCTAGCCCTAGTATTGGGGTACACGTGTGTGCGAGCACGAGGCCTAGTTTGGCCTGTGTCATGTGCACGACACGCGTGCACACGTGTACGACACAGTGCACAAATCTGACCTGTTTCACACTGATTGTGTGTATCATTGCTTGGACACGTTTGTGTCCATCTTGTTGGATACGAACAGGTTGTGGGACACATGTTTGTGGTGTATATAGATTACCAACTTCTTAATTTGAAATTTGTTATGTTTTTATTAGGTGTTAGTGCATTTCCAGTTTTCAAATAATGTATCCAAATCCTGTTCTTCCCAGTTTTAAAAACCTGAACTTGTCATCTTTTTTTTAATCTAATTGTTGCTATTAGATTGTTGGTTTCAGACCTTAATATATTTCTCCTATTAGTAGTCTAATTGTGTATTGATTTTGGGATTTGTTTGTTTGATATTAAAGTCGAAATGTGGGTTGAGATTGTGGGGACTAGCATTGGTTCCTGAATTTTTTCCAGATTTTAATGTTGGACTTTGCCACCTATTTTAACCCATCAAATGCTGTTAATATATTGGTTTTAATTCCTATTTAGGTTCTATTATACTTAAACTTCATGTGTGTCGAATTTACGATCAAATGGATGAGTGTGGCTCAAAAACCTGAGATATTATGAACTGACTTTCTTCTTCCTTTTAAAAGTATATTGTTCAATTGATAATAGGAAACCTGGGTTTGATGTTAACTGAGTATTGAACTAAAGTCTAAAACTGAGTTTGAGGGGGGCAATGAATTGATTTCCTTTTTCTTCTTAACTGAAATTGTTGTAGGTTCAGAATTCATCATGTTATAGTTCATAACTCCCTCTTATTGCTCACTGTTTTATAAGTCCCAGATTTTCCTTTCCATTTAAATTCTTGGCGTTGACTGATTGGGGGTACTGTTTTGTATTCAAACTGTAAATTCCTTCCTCTCCCGTAAACTGTCAAACACACACACACTGCACTCTAGCACACAGGTTGTCCTAACACACCTACATCAATCACTCACTGCACACACAAGTCCTTTACACACACAGCAGCACACACATACCTTCCTCTCTCTCTTTCTCTGTTTTGTAGATTCCTGCACACTGTTTATCTTGCCTACACACACCAGCCTTCCCTCTCTTTATAGGCATACGTATATATATATATATATATATATATATATATATATATATATATATATATATTATATATATATATGAATATCTAGATGTGTATGTGTGTGAAATGTATAGAAATGTATACCTATATATATACAATGTATTATGTATATATATGTTTGAGCCTATATCTAAATGTATATAGATATATGTTAGTTTCTATTGTATATGCCATATATGTATACAACTTGGGTATTTACTATATATAGGTATTGTGTATACTTGTGTTGAGAATAGGCCTAGGTAGTTTGGTATAGCTTGGTGAGACTAGATAGGGCTTGTACTACATTATTAGACTTAGTATAACCTAGATTAGACTTGGTTGACCTAGTTTGACTTCTAGGGTTGACCAGAGTTGACCAAGAGTTGACTTTGGCCTAGATTGATCTAGAATCATGTATAATGCATAGTAGAACTTCATTTTGCCATTTTAGACTTGTTGTGACTTGTGTTGTTCTGATTAGGAGCCAGACACCACTCCTTGGACAGTACGTTTCATATTGGACACTCAGATACAGGCGAGTACATTCTTTGATCATTTCATATCCTGCTTAGAATTATTTTCTGCAGTAGATTACTTTACTTGTACTGTCACGATGGTCACACGGATTGGTACTATATGGATCCCTTCTTGAGATGTTATCCTTAGGGAGCATCGGGTACTTCATGTTCTGTGCGTTTCACTTACATGGCGTATCACTATGCTTCACTGGTTCTTTGATCACTTGCGACATATACTCTTATGATCGCAGAGTCTCCTAGAATCTCTTATTCCATTCACTGGGTATCCTAGAATCTCCTAGAATCACCCATTTATGGACATCCATGTATCACCCTTCGGGGGCCTTGTATGGAATCATAACATAACCTGGCTGGATCCTTGTGTATTGATTGGGAGTATGGGGAGTAGAAATGGACATATGAATAATACCCAAGTAGTATCTTATCAGAATCTCTTCCATAGTGTCTTATCAGAATCTCCTATGCCATTTACATGTCTATGTTGTACTCTGACTCACTAGTCATATGATAGTTCTCTATGTATAGTAGATATTTCTATTACAGCTTTCTCTCTCTGTTTACATACTGCACTTTTTCAGTACTTGTATCTTACTTTACTGTATGATTATTTCTTCTAACCTGCTATGAACTGTTGAGATGTACTGTACTCGCTCCTGTCCTGACTGGACCTGTTGAAAATATTACAGAGGACGAGGAGGAGGCTTGCCTGGACACTTTCTACGGGGCAGCCTTAGATGACACCTGCGAACTGGACCCTCAGGAGGACCCAGCTCTAGCTGAGGATATCACCCCGATTGCCTAGTTTAGATTAGTTAGGCTTATCTTCCTTTTGTAGTCTTGAGACATGTTTTAGCTAGACTTTATTTGGAGTTCAGAGTTGTATATATTCTTTCATTATGTATCTGAGGCCTTGTACTGCTGGATATTGCTGGGATTATCTTAGATTACTTTTCATCTACTTATTTCCTTGAGTTCTATTTTACATCGTGCTATCTCTTTCTTAGTTGTGATTGAGTTTTACTGCTATGTCATCCCCATTCGGGGAGTATAAACTGTTTAGTGATATATATATTGCTAGATGATTGTTGACCTAGGACAACGTTCTACCGCCAACACTGCGGCGTAGGCTGGACGTACCCATGTCTCGTACCCTTACACTAGGGTACGGGTCGTGACAATTCCCCCCTTCCAGCTTGACCTGCTGTAGGCAAGTGGCAGCAGATGTTGGCTAAGGCCATGATGCAACAGATGTTGGGCTAAGGCCTGAGGCTATTACATGCAGGTAGGGTAAGTGGCAGTAGGCCAGGCCAAAGCAGTAGGCTACATTAGCAACAGCAGGGGACTCATTCCCCCCCTCCAGTTTGACCTGCTGTAGGCTCTTGGCCATAGGCCTACGCAAGTAGTGAGCCAGTGCCAGTTAATGAGTGAGTATTTGCTTTATGTTAGAGTATGACAGGTATGCAAGACCTGGGGACAAATTTAGGTCAACAACATATTCGTATGGACAGGTACAGGCAATCTAGGAAACTTAGTGTACCCTTAGAGTATCAATGGTCGAATTGGACATGTAGGGTATCAGAGATCTCTGCACATGAGGCAGACGAAGAACTGGGGCACAGCCTTGGAAATTACGTGTGTAAGAGATTAGGAGGCCATGTATAAGTGATTCATCCATAAGCAGCTTTGTGTGTCAAGTTGGTATAAGTGTCAATGACAGGTATATATAGGCACGTGTTTCACCATGTGTGTCGTGTTAGAGGGGAGTTCCAGTAAAGGGATAGGTACTGGGTTATTGTCAAGCATAATCTAGATACTTCTATCACTTTACTGCTTGTCTGTCGTACCTTGCAAGAAATAACCTTCAATTTCCATATAGTACACCTTTAGTGAACAAAGGTTAGATTAATAAGGGGGATACCATGTTCTGACCAATTACAGTAACATCTTGTATAGGCACAGAACAGAGTTAGAAGTAAGAGTATCAGTTGATTTTGGTAAAGGGTGAGTTGGACTTAAGGGTATCCAATTGTTAGGAAGGTCCTAGTGTAAGCAAAAGGGAAATAGGCTATAGAGAATTGGATAGTAAGATCAATAAAACTAAGTTATATATGAAGTTAACTTATGTTCGACAAACAGAACAGAGGGTAGGACTATCAGTCATAGTTTAGTGAGTGTCTTGACAGTATCTTGAGTGTATTGTGTCCATGTGACACTAGAGTGTCTCGTATCAGTAATGGAAATGAGTGAATGAATGTTAAGTATCGGGGTAATATCCCAAATTCGTGATACGTATTTAGTGTACGTATACGTGTTTTGGACCCATATTTTATTTATTCATGATTAGTTATCTTGGTTTATTTTGCATTGTCTTGGTTTTATTGGCATTGATAGTTTATTTGGTTTTAATGGTTCATTGGTTTATTTTGGATTAGTGAGGCTTGGTTTATTCCTGGGGTTGGTTTGGTTCGGCTAGGCTTGGTTGCCTTGGTTCATCAAGAACCAAGGGGTGAACCCCCTACCTACCACCACCCATAGTATTTATTAACCCTTTCTCCTTTTCTCTCTTCATTAATATCATCTTCTTCTCCACCATTAACTTCTTGCCTACCAGAGAGAGGAGAGAGAGGTCTAGGCAAGTGCATCTTGCTTCATGATGGAACTCTAATTTTATTGCCTCATTCTCTTCCTTACAGCATTTTAACTTACTTTAGAACTTGGCATTTTCACTTTCCATGGCTAGATTCTTGTAGATCTAGATTTACATTCTTTTCGGACTTCCTGGGTTTTGATCTACTTAATCTTGTTATTTTCGAGTTTTGATGGTTCCATGTTGTAGAGAATTTCGTTCTACCCCGTTTTGACCAATGGAAGTTCCGATTTGGGCTCCGGATGAAGGTTTTGTGTAGTTTGGAAGCCATGGTTGCTTGACTCCTCTTCTCGGACAAGTAGAGAAGAAGAGCAGTACTTGACCGCATGAATCTTCATGCGGCAAGTCTCTGGCCGCATGGCCTTTCCAGCCGTATGAGACTCGTTCGAGCTCAGCCGCATGGAAGGTCCTTCCTAGCCGCATAAGACTTGCTTGAGTACTTGACCGTATGAATCTTCATGCGACAAGTAATTGAGCCGCATAGCCTTTGAGCCGCATAAGATTTCTCATCCCGCTGGCCGCATGAGACTTGACCAGGATCCAGCCGCATAGCCTTGCTCAGACTGAGCCGCATGAGACCCGTCACCCTGAGCCGCATGAGATGTGTTGTCTCAGCCGCATGAGAACCCCCAGACCCAGCCGCATGGACTTCTTAATCCGGGCCGCATGACCCTGATTAATCCCAGCCGCATATGCATCCTTTATTTCCTGAGCCGCATGGGCTTCTACTGAACCGCATGCGCTCACCTAATTGAGCCGCATGTGTCTTATCCTTCTCTTGGCCGCTTGAGGTTGAGTCCCTTATCAGCCGCATGCGCTTGATACCATCCAGCCGCATGGGCTGTTCCCTTCCCAGCCGCATGAGATCCATCCTGACCGCATATGCTTTAGCCGCATGGCTCTTCTATAGCCCTGAATATTGATATTTTGTTAGATATTTTACGTCCATTTTATATCCTTACGTCTTTTGTCATGAACTTGATAATCATGAATTCATTTGATATGTTTGGAATTGATAATTGAGCATGACGTGATAGTGACCCGTAGTGGTGCACTCCTGACATAATAACCTGACATGACCTGATAGTGGCCCGCCGTGGCGCACTCTTGACAAGTACACTTGGCATGATAACCTGACATGATATATATTGAACAGCTGTTGCGACGGCTACCTGACATGACATGACCTGTATAATTAATCCAGACACCGTGGGCGATTGTGCTTGTATAAATAATCCAGTCCTGTCTTGCATCATGTCTAGGAGGGGACTCCTGAGTACCACGGTCAGGAGTACCTACTGAAATGGACTAGGGTTAATGACTAATATAATTTACTAGACATGAAGAGATGTTCCCTAGTTACAGGCGATCCCGTTATCCCGGCCGCAAATGTTTGGACTTGTAGCCTGCCGACGAGTAGGGCACATTTCCAGCCCACTGTCATGTGGGGCACTCTCGATTGTCACTTTAAATGATTGAACTCTATTGTCACTCTAATGCATTGTACTCTCTAAATTGTCACTATAATTGCCTGGATAACCTGGATAGCTGCAGGGCCTGTGACTACTTGGAGCATCTCATTGCATCTTGCTAGTAACTAGGATTGTGATAACCCTAGTTAGTTAATGTAGAAAGCCGTAGGCAATGATTGGCCGTGAATGCTTGGATGGAGTCTAGTCCAGTATAGTATTGTCTAAAAATGATTGATTGCAAGATTGTACCAGTATGATTGAATGATTGTCACTCCAGATTGTTACTATAGCAATTGTACTTTATTGTCACTCTAGCATATTATACTCTTTATTGTCACTTTTATCATTGTACTCTCTCCTTTTCACCTTAATGATTGGCACCTTTAGCAATAAATGATCAGAGACTAAGTTCTGTTCAGGCGAAGGGTTACAATCTCGGTCCTTGTTTGGTTTAAGGATTGTAACCTGGCTTTCGGAATAGTACATTCGTCTTCTCTTCATATATTGTCCAGCTATATTTTATTTAGCACGATTCTCTAGTTCTTTTATGTCAATGATGCTTCTCTTAATTATTTTCTCTGATTGGGGCAAGTGCATTGGTAGTGCACAAACCTCAATCTGTGTTACTTATTGTTGTTTTCTTACATGTTAAATGCTAATAATTTGCTGGTTTTAGTTCCTAAGTGAAGCCTCCTTTGTCGTACTTGCTCTTTCTGGGGTCTGACCCAGCTGGTTTTGTATGGCCAGATACCGGAGCAACACCAAAGGATCTCCCTATTTTCCAGCCCGATGGTGGTCACCAGGCGTAACCAGGACATCGAGTGGGTTTCTTTTGTTCTTCCACTGTAATATTATAAATTATTCTTTTGAGGCGTTTAGCCGACGAGCAAGTGTTAGCTCGATTGTACTTACTTACTGTCTGCCTACGGGCTGTATCATGATTGACAAGCCCCGGGGGTTGATCATGTATGACTAAACTCTTGCTAGTCCTCAAACGACTAGCTTCATGATCATTCCGAATATATAATGTATGGGACGCGTTACTATTGTGTATTTGGTGGTCTGATATCTTGTAACTATTATTAGTTGGTTGAGATTGAGACAATAGGCTATTTTATGACTTTAAGAGACTGATGGATTGTAGTGAAACCCTCACATATCTAGACAGCCGTGACCGTATGGTGAGATGGATTCCATTTCATTATACGTAGCTGGCTATGTCTGCCCCCGCTCTCCAGTATTCTGGCTCTTGGGCGTGATATGGTTTAAGTGGTGGCCCATGCAGGTCTTGTTAAATCAAGATGTGTGAGGGTTTACCGAATAGATGTCTCAATCGGTACTCGCCCTTGATCTCTGCTCGTATCCTCTTGATTCCTGAAATTCTTGTCCTGATCATATGCTTGTAATCGTTGAACTGTCCTGGTCCTTCCTTATTGTTCCCATGTCGTCTTCTTCAGCGACATTGAACCTGGACCTGCTGATCAGCAAGGCGGATCACCTCCCGTGGACCAGCAGCAACCAGAAGATCAGGCCCAGCACTCAGCAGCAGCCTCCCGAGTCGTGCCTCCTGGAGAACCAGTACCGCCAGTTCAGCTCGTCCAGCCAGCAGGGTCAGAGGATGGAGGATTGGTAGGACTCATCCATGAGTTGCTTGCGTCCCAAGATCGTCAGTGAGATGCCCTGCACCAAGCAGTACAAGATACTCTAAATAGAAGTGGTCCTCGAGGGAACAATGCGGTCAACAGTTTCAAGCGCCTGAACCCTCCATTCTTCGATGGCAGCGAGGATGCCATTGCTGCCGATGCTTGGCTACAAGATATAAAGATGATTCTCGAAGCCGCGAAGACTCCAGAAGACGAGAAGGTGGCTGTGGTGCGCCTACAGTTATTGGATCTAGCCCGCAGTTGGTGGGCCGCGCAAGCAGTGGGATTGGCAACACCTGTCTCCTGGGCAGTGTTCAGCGAGAAGTTCCAGACCAAGTATTATGATGCAGTGGCTCGATATGACTTGCAGACCAGGTTCAATAATCTTAAGCAGATGGGGAGGACGGTCGACGGATATGCGGCCGAGTTTTCCAGACTCAGTCGGTTTGCTCCTACCTTGGTGGCAACCGAGTTTGACAGAGCGCAGAGGTTCCAGCAGGGACTTCACCTAGAGATTATATTGGCAGTAGAACAGTTCGAGCATCAGACCTATGATGCGGTGTTGCGAGCAGCTAGGAGGCATGAGTATACCTCCCAGAGGATCGTGGACAGGACCGGAGGTCGGAAGCGGTTCCACAGTCAAATGAATCAGTCTTCAGCACCAGCCCCGGCAGTTAGGGCTTTGACAATTGGAATTCCGAGGCAAGCAACCTCAGTTACGTCGGTTCAGCACTCGACCCCGACGTACCCTCAGCAGAAACAGAAGCAAGCGCAGTCTTTCGCTGTAGGCTGTTCTTATTGTGGGAAGCCTGGACACGTGGTAGCGGAGTGTCGCAAGGCACTGGGATTATGCTTGTTGTGTGGGGCACCGGACCATAGGGTGGGGTCCTGTCTATTCAAAGTCGATTCAGCATCAACAGTATCTAGTCCCTCGGTTAGAGCACCAGCACCAGTACCAGCTCCAGTTCACCAGCAATAGCAGTTCCCGTTCCCGAGGACATTGCCGACTCAGGCCCAGACTTTCCAGCAACAGAACCCGCAGCAGTTTGCCCTAGCCCAGACTCAGGTTCAGAATCGACCGAGAGGTATATGTGTCCTCTTATCTTGCTTTTCTACCGTCATTATGCGGGGTGCATGACGTATTTCATGTATCCTAATTACAACGGTACATCCCAGACCCGAGCCATGTCCTAGATCATTCGAAAAGGTTGGTACCAATAGCCCTTAACCTTTTCGTATGAGAAGAGGCCCATGTCCATGTTTGACCAAAGAGAGAGGCCTCAAGCGCAAGACTATCAGTTTAGTTCGTGTTGCTTGAGTTCATCCCTCTTTGGGAGAGTCGAACTTGGGAGCATGAGGATGATATCTGATCAGGTCATCCCGGCTGGTTTGACTCGTAAGGTGTAATATCTTCCTTATGCCTTACGCTTCGAATCCTTGCTTGCATGAATGATTGTATGGTTGATTGGTAGTGGTAGATTGCCTATGATAGAATAGCTTTCCCTTACATCTCTAGCCTCTTGATTAAATTTCGAGGACAGAATTCTTTTAAGGTGGGTAGGATGTAATGTCCCAAATTCGTGATACGTATTTAGTGTATGTATACGTGTTTTGGACCCATATTTTATTTATTCATGATTAGTTATCTTGGTTTATTTTGCATTGGCTTGGTTTTATTGGCATTGATAGTTCATTTGGTTTTAATGGTTCATTGGTTTATTTTGGATTAGTGAGGCTTGGTTTATTCCTGGGGTTGGTTTGGTTCGGCTAGGCTTGGTTGCCTTGGTTCATCAAGAACCAAGGGGTGAACCCCCTACCTACCACCACCCATAGTATTTATTAACCCTTTCTCCTTCTCTCTCTTCATTAATATCATCTTCTTCTCCACCATTAACTTCTTGCCTACCAGAGAGAGGAGAGAGAGGTCTAGGCAAGTGCATCTTGCTTCATGAAGGAACTCTAATTTTATTGCCTCATTCTCTTCCTTACAGCATTTTAACTTACTTTAGAACTTGGCATTTTCACTTTCCATGGCTAGATTCTTGTAGATCTAGATTTATATTCTTTTCGGATTTCCTGGGTTTTGATCTACTTAATCTTGTTATTTTCGAGTTTTTATGGTTCCATGTTGTAGAGAATTTCGTTCTACCCCGTTTTGACCTATGGAAGTTCCGATTTGGGCTCCGGATGAAGGTTTTGTGTAGTTTGGAAGCCATGGTTGCTTGACTCCCCTTCTCGGACAAGTGGAGAAGAAGAGCAGTACTTGACCGCATGAATCTTCATGCGGCAAGTCTCTGGCCGCATGGCCTTTCCAGCCGCATGAGACTCGTTCGAGCTCAGCCGCATGGAAGGTCCTTCCTAGCCGCATAAGACTTGCTTGAGTACTTGACCGCATGAATCTTCATGCGACAAGTAATTGAGCCGCATAGCCTTTGAGCCGCATAAGATTTCTCATCCCGCTGGCCGCATGAGACTTGACCCGGATCCAGCCGCATAGCCTTGCTCAGACTGAGCCGCATGAGACCCGTCACCCTGAGCCGCATGAGATGTGTTGTCTCAGCTGCATGAGAACCCCCAGACCTAGCCGCATGGACTTCTTAATCCGGGCCGCATGACCCTGATTAATCCCAGCCGCATATGCATCCTTTATTTCCTGAGCCGCATGGGCTTCTACTGAACCGCATGCGCTCACCTAATTGAGCCGCATGTGTCTTGTCCTTCTCTTGGCCGCTTGAGGTTGAGTCCCTTATCAGCCGCATGCGCCTGATACCATCCAGCCGCATGGGCTGTTCCCTTCCCAGCCGCATGAGATCCATCCTGACCGCATATGCTTTAGCCGCATGGCTCTTCTATAGCCCTGAATATTAATATTTTATTAGATATTTTACGTCCATTTTATATCCTTACGTCTTTTGTCATGAACTTGATAATCATGAATTCATTTGATATGTTTGGAATTGATAATTGAGCATGACGTGATAGTGACCCGTAGTGGTGCACTCCTGACATAATAACCTGACATGACCTGATAGTGGCCCGCCGTGGCGCACTCTTGACAAGTACACTTGGCATGATAACCTGACATGATATATATTGAACAGCTGTTGCGACGACTACCTGACATGACATGACCTGTATAATTAATCCAGACACCGTGGGCGATTGTGCTTGTACAAATAATCCAGTCCTGTCTTGTATCATGTCTAGGAGGGGACTCCTGAGTACCAAGGTCAGGAGTACCTACAGAAATGGACTAGGGTTAATGACTAATATAATTCACTAGACATGAAGAGATGTTCCACAGTTACAGGCGATCCCGTTACCCGGCCGTAAATGTTTGGACTTGTAGCCTGCCGACGAGTAGGGCACATTTCCAGCCCACTGTCATGTGGGGCACTCTCGATTGTCATTTTAAATGATTGAACTCTATTGTCACTCTAATGCATTGTACTCTCTAAATTGTCACTATAATTGCCTGGATAACCTGGATAGCTGCAGGGCCTATGACTACTTGGAGCATCTCATTGCATCTTGCTAGTAACTAGGATTGTGATAACCCTAGTTAGTTAATGTAGAAAGCCGTAGGCAATGATTGGCCGTGAATGCTTGGATGGAGTCTAGTCCAGTATAGTATTGTCTAGAAATGATTGATTGCAAGATTGTACCAGTATGATTGAATGATTGTCACTCCAGATTGTCACTATAGCAATTGTACTTTATTGTCACTCTAGCATATTGTACTCTTCATTGTCACTTTTATCATTGTACTCTCTCCTTTTCACCTTAATGATTGGCACCTTTAGCAATAAATGATCAGAGACTAAGTTCTGTTCAGGCGAAGGATTACAATCTCGGTCCTTGTTTGGTTTAAGGATTGTAACCTGGCTTCCGGAATAGTACATTCGTCTTCTCTTCATATATTGTCCAGCTATATTTTATTTAGCACGATTCTCCAGTTCTTTTATGTCAATGATGCTTCTCTGAATTATTTTCTCTGATTGGGGCAAGTGCATTGGTAGTGCACAAACCTCAATCTGTGTTACTTATTGTTGTTTTCTTACATGTTAAATGCTAATGATTTGCTGGTTTAAGTTCCTAAGTGAAGCCTCCTTTGTGGCACTTGCTCTTTCTGGGGTCTGACCCAGCTGGTTTTGTATGGCCAGATACCGGAGCAACACCAAAGGATCTCCCTGCTTTCCAGCCCGATGGTGGTCACCAGGCGTAACCAGGGCATCGAGTGGGTTTCTTTTGTTCTCCCACTGTAATATTGTAAATTATTCTTTTGAGGCGTTTAGCCGACGAGCAAGTGTTAGCTCGATTGTACTTACTTACTGTCTGCCCACGGGCTGTATCATGATTGACAAGCCCCGGGGGTTGATCATGTATGACTAAACTCTTGCTAGTCCTCACATTTTGTAACGACTAGCTTCATGATCATTCCGAATATATAATGTATGGGACGCCTTACTATTGTGTATTTGGTGGTCTGATATCTTGTAACTATTATTAGTTGGTTGAGATTGAGACAATAGGCTATTTTATGACTTTAAGAGACTGATGGATTGTAGTGAAACCCTCACATATCTAGACAGCCGTGACCGTATGGTGAGATGGATTCCATTTTATTATACGTAGCTGGCTATGTCTGTCCCCGCTCTCCAGTATTCTGGCTCTAGGGCGTGACAATCGGTCAAGTGTCTAAGAGGTTTAGTGTCCATGTATTAAGTGCTAGTTTCAGTTCAGATGAGGGGTTGATATCTCCATGTATCTGTGCTTTTGGAATTGTGTGTACGTGTGAGTAAAGTAAAGAGTGAGGTAAGTTAGTGTTTTAGTATCAGTTAGAATACATGAGTTTGAGGTCAGTAACCCAGTATCAGAGTTAGTGTCAGTTGAGTGTCAGTATAAATGTTAGTAATCAGTTAGTCAGAGAGGGTGTGTGGTACACATATGGATGTGGCCAATTGGTTAGGGTATGCCCTGCAAATTGGAGAGCAGGTAAAAGGGAGGGGATCTTGTTAAGGATATTACCTTGACCCTCATGTATCCATAATATTGGTAATAAATTCGAAGAATTCGCATCGGACATCATCTATTTCTTCCTGCGTGTATGTTAATTTTTCAGCCAATTTTTTTAGCTAAAAAGTCAAAAAATAGTTACATTAGTTTGTATAATTTCAGGAAAGTAATTAAGAATTAAATTAATAAACAACTTACCTTTGACTCAATAGTAGGAGAGGGGTCTTCCATGAGATCCCGCATATATTTCATAACAAAATATCCGCATTCATAACCTCCAGGTTATTTCGGGACCTACATGAAGATATTACTTGTAAGAGAATATAATGTCCATGATTATAATAAGTCATATATTAGTTTGATTACCTTGGGTAATTTCCAAGTAGGACATCTATTTGATCTTTTACCACCAATATATGTTGTGTTGAGGCCACTAGTAGAAAATAATTGTATATACTAACATCAAAATATACACATTATTAAAATATTAACAATTACAATAATAATAATAATTTCACTCACGTATTGAAAAACAACTTAATATATCCTCTCGGTTTAAAACACAGCGAGTCCAACCAGTAAACATTAAAGGTAGAGAGGTCAACAACAATTAGAATACAATACCTTCTACATTAAAGGGAACATGAATGGAATAAAGCACATTGGTTATTGAATAGGAAAGAAAAATCTTGCTACTTGATTAAAACTTCTTACTCCTTGTAAATGAATGGAATGAAGCAAATTTGGATTTTCTTAGCCTCTTGGAGCCTTTCTCTAACCAGATTGCTTATTGCAGGCCCGGATGCATTACTCATAGCAGAAGGGTTGAACATTATCAAAAGCTCCCGAGAGTTTGGAAATTTATCAAGCAAAAACCTAAAGCCAAAAGAATAGTTAAATATGGTGTCGATCTCAAAATCAAAAATTCAGAATACAAATTTCATATTTCTTACCTCATGTAGGCAACAACAGGATTCATATCTAGCCATTGCATCCTACATAACTCCAGCAGAACGATTTTAGAAAGATGACAAGATGGATTAAAGCTTCCGAACATTCCTTTCACCAATGGTATTTTAAGATGAGGGTCGATATCCTTAATGGTTTCTACCATCTCTCCGAAAGTGTCAATTATCTCCCTACCACAGCCAGCAACCTTCAAAGGTTGAACATTGTCAGATTCAATTGGTTTAGTACAGTCAAGTCGACTATACCATGCTCGTAGTGCTTGTTTCAGTCCATACAACGCCTTTTTTTAATTTGTAGACTTTATTCTCCTTACCTTTGATCACAAAACCCTGTGGTTGATCAACATAAACATCCTCGTTCAAATAACCATTTAAAAAGGCAGATTTAACATCAAATTGAAAAACATCCCACTTTTTATAATCTGCTATAGCTAAAATTAGTCTAACAGTTTCTAAGCGAGCAACAGGTGAAAAAATTCATAAAAGTCAATACCATATACCTGCGCATACCCTTTAGCAACTAGACGTGCTTTATACCTTTTTATGTTACCTTCTCCGTCACATTTCACCTTGTATACCCCGATTGTGTCTTTTTCATGGGACAAATCTGTCAGTTCCCACATTTGGTTCTTTTCAATTGCTGTAATTTCTTCTTTCATTGAATTTTTCCATTCTTCTTTTCCATGTGCTTCTTCTTAGCAAATAGTTTCTGCAACCATTAAAGCAAATTGACATGAAGCATAAATTTCTGATAAGGATCTTACCTTTCTTGGAGGACTTTCTTCATCAGAAGTTGAAGGACTTCTGTTTACAGGATAAGAACTAGCTGGTATTGTCGATGAAGACGTGACCGGTGAAGCAGTTCTATTTGTAGGAGAAGCACTTGATGGAGATGCTGATGTAGATGCAATCAATGTCGAAGACGTTGGTTGGGTCGTAACCTCTTAATGTGTTATAAATCCTTGATCACCAGTCTTCTGAACCTGTTTACTATCACTCCACATCCAACTAGCATTTTTATCAAAAATTACAACTCTACTAATAACTAACTTTTTGGTTATTGGATTATATAATCGATATGCTTTTGATTCATTACTATAAACAAGAAGAATGCATTTTTCACTTTTATCATCTAACTTTCTATGAATTTGAGGATGAACAAATGCATAAGCAATGCAACCAAATACCTTGAGATGACTTACTCCTTGTTTTCTTCCAAACCAAGCTTCATATGGTGTCATCATTTGCATAGCTTTTGTTGGCGAACAATTTAGTAAATATACCGAAGTTGCCACAGCTTCTGCCCAATAATCATTGGGTAGATTCTTTTCTTTTAGCAAGCTTCGAGCCATCTCCATAATGGTTCTGTTCTTTCTCTCAGCCACTCCATTTTGTTCAGGTGTGTACTTCACCATAAGCCGCCTGAATATACCATTTTTCTTACAAAAAATGTTAAAGTCGTTTGATAAGAATTCTCCTCCTCTATTAGTTCTGAGGATCTTTATAACATTTCCACTTTGCTTTTCAGCAAAAGCCTTGATCTCTTGAAACTTAGAAAATGCTTCAAATTTTTTTGACAAAAATATACCCAACTCATTCAAGAAAAATCATCAGTTAAGAGCAAAAAATATCTATTCTTATTCAATGATAAAGTCTGCATTGGACCACAAATGTCAGCATGAATAAGTTCTAGAGGCTTAGTAGATCTCCATGACATTATAATAGGAAAGGAAGTACGATGTTGTTTTCCATAAACACAACCTTCACAAACAGTATCAACGCATTCAATTCCTTGTAAGCCTAGAACCATTTGTTTCTGACTTAACAACTTTAAGCCATTGAAATGTAAATGGCCATAACGTAAATGCCATAACTTAGATTCATTCTTTACATTAGAAACTAAAGCATAATTATCAAGCATGAAATTTCTAGAGGAAATATTTTATTTTCAGCCATATGAATCTTTAATATTGGCCTATCAGAATTCTTAGGCATAATCAAGCATGTATCATTTTTGAAAGTAATTGAATAACCTTTTGTAATCAATTGACCAACACTTATCAAATTATGGGCAAGACTAGGAATATAAAAAACATCATGGATTACCTTTTCCATACCTGACTTCGTTTTCACTGCAACTGTACCTTTTTCTTCAATCTGCATAACTATATAATTTCCCAGCCTAACTTGTGTCTTGACAGATTTATTTAAATCGCAAAAAGCTTTTTGTCCCCTGTCATGTGGTTACTACATCCATTATCTAAAAACCAAACATTACTTCTATCTTTTCCAGAATTAGAACAAGTCATAAAAAGATTACTATCTTCATTACCTTCATCACCTCTCTTCTCTGCGTAATTCGTTTGCTGCTTAGCTTTGGCAAAACAGTATGCCTCAGTGTGCCCAAATCTTTTACAAAAATAACATTGTTTATTTTTGTAGTTTTGGTGTTGATTACCTCTATCATTGTGGCCTCCTTGATTACCTCTATCATTGTGGCCGCCTCTTTGATTGTTCCATGCAGATCTTCTTTGATTGCCTCTATCGTTCGTGCCTCCTCCTTGATTGTTCCAGTCATATCTTCCTCTACCTCTACATCTGCCATTGTCCATGATAGACACCTCTTCCAAATCATCTACCTTGATGTGTTCTTGTATTTTCTACTCTTGTCTGAAATGCACTTTCAACTTTCTTTTTTGCCGTCCTGTTTAGTCTTTGTTCATGAGCTAGAAGAGAACTTGTTAGTGCACTAAAAGAATATGTAGATAAATCTTTGGATTCATCTATTGCAGCTACTATATAGTCAAATTTAGGAACAAGAGTCCTTAACTTTTTCTATCACCTTTTTATCGTCAAACTCTTCACCAAGAGTTCTTAACTGATTGACAATATTTGCAGCTTTGGTACAATAGTCATAAATTGTGTCAGCATCCTTCATACAAAGATTTTCAAAATCACTTCTAAGAGTTTGTAACTTGACGGATTTTACCTTGCCATCACCTTTATATTGCTGCTTCAAAATTTTCCAGACATCGGTTGACTTCTCAGCATTAGCAATTCTTGGAAAGATGGAGTCATTCACCGCTTGTTGCAATATTAGTAGTGCCTTCGCATCTTTTTTCTGAAGATCCTTCATTTGAGCTGTCTTATCCGTCTCTGCATAGCAATTCTCAACAAGCTCCCAAAGATCTTGTGAAATAAAAAGTGTTCGCATTTTGATACTCCAAAAACTATAATTTTCAACACTAAACATAGGAATCAAAGATTGTGAGAGATTATCGCCATTTCCAATATTCATCATTTTTTTACGTAAAAAATAAATCAAAACCAACAACAAAATTAACAAAAAATAAATGTACCTTTTCTCCACCAAAAATAATAATAACTTCTTACTAGCACTCTTACTTCAAAACTTCAAAATGCAACGGTAGCAATCTTCTACGATGAAAATTTGCTCCCAGCTTCAACACGAACCCAAGCTCTGATACCACAATGTTAATCTAATACCAAAAGACAACAAGAAGACGAGAGGGCTAGCAAAACCTTCAAGAAGAGAATGCAAGAGAGCTCTTTAATATTGCTAATAGCTTGAGTGATTTTATTCATTGAGATTTGTGCTTTAAATAGAGAAAAAAAAGAAACAAAAAAGGCTAAAAAGAAGGAGCTCAAAGCTCACACCAAACCAGGTCATAATGACCTGCATCTATCACAGCCACATCTTTTGGTCAATGAACGTTTAACTTATTGAATCATTCTCCAACAAACATAATGACCTTCTAGGAAAGTTATTGTCGCACATTTCAATTTGAATGGTAATTTGAAGGTTATGTTTTGGACCTTATAAGTTTCATCGGCTAAAATAAAACATATGTAGTCATCTCAAAGGCATTGATGCATTTAAGAAGCTACCTGTCGAATTTGCTTCAAGTAAGTTATGTGCTGGTTTAGTATGTTACTGCTCACCAATCATCATCTAAGTAATGTATCAAAGCTTCTTAGGATTTCCAAATTTACAACTTTTTATGCAACCAGCTACTGCTTGTGTGGACTAATTTTGTCTTTATGTTCTGCAAGGGGTTTGGCAAAGAAAAAATGAGTTGCCTTAGACAAGTCATAATTTGTAGTTGTGGATTTTAATTGACATGTTTAATCATAAAGGAGAACTATAACATATTTTCTACCTATCTATGCATGTACAATATAGTATGGTCATGGTGAGTCTTGCTTGACTACGGACTGAAGCTAACTAAACCTACTTGTTTGTTGTAGTTGCCTGTCTCATATTATCCATCCTTCCTACCATTTTAATAATACAAGAAGGATCATGCTTGTATTTTACTCTCTCATGCATATTTCTAAGACAATGATGTAAGTGCCAATTTTTGGGTGGACCTTGACTCGATTATCTGTTCAACGTGTACTTTGAACAACTTATCATTTGAGTTATGCTGCTCTTTTTTAATTATCTTATTACAGACTGGTATATAATATTATCTTAAAGGATTTCTATATCTAGGAAATTAACATGACATGCTGCAAACTTTTAGTAGTAGTCTAGGAGTAGGATATTTGATATTATCTTGAAGACTTTTGTATCTAGGAAACTAACATAACATGAAGCAAAATTTTAGTAGTACTTGGGAATTATATAGCTAGGTGGATTGCCTGCTTTTGTGCTTGCTTTTCAGGAAAGTATCTTATTGTATGACCGACATTAAAGCTGCAATACTGTAGTGTTTTCAGTCTCCACATATACAAGTAAGTTTTAATGCCTCGTTTTCTCAAAGCAAGATATTACAACTCCAGTATCCATACTGAACTACATCACACGGATGCTTCTTCATATTTAGTGGTGTGATCATCAATATTGATACTCAAAACAATTTTCATTAAGACGAATGTGTAAAATTTAATATATATGTTATACTACAGTGTGACCGTAAAGCACGATGCTTTGTTTGTCATGCAAGCCCGTGATATAAATTTGTTATATTATAATCTAATAGATATGTTATACTACAGTATACCTGCTATACTTTCTTTTCTTTTTCTTTACAATACATCATAAAATAAATTCTGATAGACCCATGTTATGTTAACCCTCTTCGACAAGGATCCCCAAGAGATGCTCTACATGAATGTAGAAACAACTATAGAAGTCA